>SZWC01001738.1:212103-246618 GCA_023375785.1 Penium margaritaceum | reverse complement strand
GCACGTGCATGCGCGCGCGCACGCGAGTGTTGACCTCCATCTTTGATCCACTGCCGCTGGATCGAGATCAATCAGGTCGAGCAGGTTGACCCGGATCATGAGCTCGATCCAGGCGGATCCTGCTGACCCACGGCTCGTAGCAGGCCGGCAGGGTTCTGGGGGGGGGGGAGGTCACCCAACAACCGCGGGCAGCAGGTGGAAATTTTGAATGTCGGACGGGCTGGGCGCTGGCCGTTGGGGTGAAGAATAGGGGACGGCCTAGGACGTGATGCATGACTTCTTTTCTCTCCATCAGCTGTCCACGCGCATGGATGACCAACGGAGAAAGAAAAGCGTTCCCGAGGGACACATGCTCTCTGTCCAGCCTGAGCTCAGCAAGCTTGGTTTCCGAAGAGTGCAAGAAAAGTGACAGAGGAAACGCACCACCCGGCGGACCAGCACTTTCTCTTTCAGGAACTCCAAAGGTACAAGAAAGAGAAAAGATTATAAGCAATGATTTCTTGTCTTGTGCATATTTCATAGGATTATGGCTTGTGCGAGGTTTAAACTGGACAGACTCCTTGAGAGATTGTTTCATCAATCATGAGCAAATGACAAATGTGGTCATCCTGAATGTAGTAAAAGACACCCATCCTGAATGAAGTGAAAGATATCAGATTTTAGCTTTTCCTGATCGGATGACCATCCGTGCCAACCTTCAGGCTAAGGTTCAGAGAAAGTAACCATCTATCTTCAATCTCCTTGACCGTCCCATCAATCTCGATCTCAATCCTCGATCCGATCTTTGATCTTGATCCTGTGAAGTCAACACTGGCGCACGCGTACGCACGCACGCACGCACGCACACACCCACGCACGCACGCACACACGAGAGCACCCACACCAAGTGCACACACGCATGCACACACTAGTGCACGCACGCACGCATGCACGCACGCACACACGCACGCATGCAGGCACGCATGCACGTATGAGTGCATGCACGCACGCATGCATGCACGCACGCACGCACACACGCATGCACACACGTACACACGCACGCATGCACGCACGCATGTGCACACACACGCACGCACGCACGCATGCACACACGCACACACCCACACACACACGCACGCACACACGCACGTACGCACGCACGCACGCACGCATGCACGCACGCATGCACGCACGCACCCATGCACGCACACACTCACGTACACATGCACACACGCACACATGCATGCACGCACGCAGGCATGCATGCATGCACGCACGCACGTACATACACACACACACACACACAAACACACACACACACACACACACACACACACACATACACACAGACCACACCCACCTTGCCCATGTGCGCGCCCGGGATGAGCCGTGGTAGGTCGGCGAGCTTGGCACCATGCTCGTAGCCGCCGTCCGCCGAAATCGGGTCACCCTCGATGTGTCCGAGGTTGGGCACGAGCGTGGTGAACGGCTAGTCCGCCACGCTCAGCCGCGCAGCTGTAACAACCGCCAGCAGCGATGACTTGCCGGCATTTGGAAGACCCTGCATGATCCAGTGCGGCACAGAACAGTGTAGTGCAACAACCCCAAGCCCCCCCCCCCCCCCCCCCCCCCCCGCNGTAACAACCGCCAGCAGCGATGACTTGCCGGCATTTGGAAGACCCTGCATGATCCAGTGCGGCACAGAACAGTGTAGTGCAACAACCCCAAGCCCCCCCCCCCTCCCCCCGGCACAGGATTGGTGACGGAGACGTCGTACAAGACAGCTGTCGAAGTGTTTGATTTTCTAAGATGATTTGCAGATTGTTTTAGATAATCAAACACGGATTTCAAATGTCAGTAAAGATGAAAGACAGCTCACTACAAAGTGAAGTTGAAGGCAGGAATAGCTAAGAGGACAGATCGTGTGTGTGCTTAGCAGCCTTGCGGAAGGGCTTACAGACACCCATTCAGTCCATTGCGACATGACGACATGACGGCCTGAAAACAGGCAATGCAATGAAAATGCCCACCTTGCCTCTCTATCATTTGTGCTTGGCCGCGTCTCTCTGTCGTCCCATGTTTTGCCTTCCGGTTCTCTTCGACTGTCCTGTGTTTTGTGTGTCTTGCTGGCCGGTCGGCGGCCTCGGCCTCTTGCACGTTCTCTATTCTCTCTTCTCTACTTCCCCTTCCCTTCCCCTCCTAAAGAACATCCCTAAATACACACTACACACCATGGTTCTTCCTTTGTCTCCTCTCACTGCTCGGTCCTCCTGTAGCCGTCTTTTCCTCGCGTCTCTTGCTCCATCCCTTATCTCGTGTAGAGCCATGCCTGAGCTCGGTCTCGCCGGTGCCCTGGCAGCTGCGGCTACTGCTAGGGCCGCTCGTGCCGAGGCACCGTTTGTCGATGCCTCCTCTTGTGCCCCCAGTCCTCCCGCCTCTGATGGCTCTGGTCTTGCCAACGAGTCCGTCATTCTCTCCCCTCGGTCTACAGCGGCTGCGGCTATCACTTTCGCTCTCGCCGCTCTTCGTGCTCCTCCCCCTCAACCCCCCCTCCCCCGCAGCCCGCTCCTCCTTGCAATCCCCACGCCCTCCTCTTGACGGCCATTGTCGATGGTCTTGCTGCCCGTCCAATTCTTGATCACTCCCTCGCCCCGCCTCCCCTTGGTGGTCCTGCGGCCCCCCTCTCCACGCCGGCATCGTCCGCGGACCTGTGGGAGTGGGTGGTGTCCCTCCGGGTGCCATGGTCATCCCCAGTGGTGGTGTCCCTGTGGGGGTAGGTGCTGCCAACGGCGGTGCCGCTACTGGTGCCGTCAATGCATTGGGCGGTGCTGGTTGTGGTGCTGCGGCTAGCGTTGGTGGTGGTGCTCTCCTTGCTGGTCTCGCTGGTGGTGTTGCCGCAGCCGGTGGCGCGGCAGGTGGTGTCGCTACCGCCGGCGCTGCCGTTGGTGGTGCTGTTGCTGCCGGCGGTGCCGCTTCCGCTGGCGGTGCGGTTGTTGCCAGAGGTGCCGCTCCAGCTGCAAGTGCTGCGGCCGCTAGAAGGGGCTGCTGGTGGTGACTCTCACGCTGCCCTTGCCCGCACCGAGGCTCGTCTCGATGCCATGACACTTGCCGTCGCTCAGCTTGTTAGCCTTAGCCTTCGCCCGCCAGCCTCACAAATGTATCTCACCCCCGCTCCCAGCCACATTGCTGGCACACCTTTCAGCGAGTGGTCCGCTCGCTTTGCCTCGTGGACGCACATGCACGGTCTTTGGGAGCACTATAACCCAGCTCCCACCCTCCCTATCACGCACCCCAACCGTGTACCCATCGCCTTTCACCTTCTCTACTCTGCCACCCCCACTGTCGCACTCTGCCAGCTTGATCGCTTTGCACCCACCTCCACTCTCCCTGCTCGTCCTTGTGAGGCAAAGGCCTCCCTTCTCACGCTCTACTCCTCTTACTCTCTTCGCTTTGCCGCCTCCATTCTAGCCGACCTTCGCGCCCTCCGCCGTCGTCGTGACGAGTCCCTTGGCGCCTACTTAGGTCGTGGTGAGCTCCTTCAGAGCGAGCTTCTCATGGCAGGTGCTTCCCTTACAGACCAGGCGTTCATGACCTCCGTTGTGGCCAGCCTCGGTCCTACTTTCTCTGGCACCCTTACCTCCTTCCCCCTCGCCCTGACCCTGCAGCACGCCTATCAGACGCCCTGTAAGCCGCACAGTACCAACGGCACTGATGACGGCTTGAGGTTTCCTTGAATGAGTAATCTGACTATAGATTTGGAATGTACAGGAAAAACCGTGTGAGATCGACCCAAGAACAGGGTCAATCCATCAAGAATTGAGGAAGTTACGCCCGGCCAAAGGTTGGACCGGCCGAGGGGAAAACAGGTGACGGGAATTCATCCCCAAGGACCAAGGCTCGACCCTCGGAAGACCCAACAAGGCCGAAGCGCGCCTTGAGGCCTGGATAGTCAATGAATCAATGATCATTGAGGGACAAGGGCACTTCGGAATGGCGCCCTGATGTGTTATTATCAGACAGGGCGCTTCGGGCGGCCGTTACGGTCGCTTGTGGTGCTGCCAGCGGCAGATTGCCGTGGTTCACGGAAACAGCCATATATCAGCCGTTCCTCCACGGAATGATGCAATTCTTGGTGCATTGGAAAGCTGGGAAGATGAGCTACATAATGCTGAGGCAATAACACTCATCCCAGGCCCGTACGGAGCCGTGCACGACTCGGCGACCTCGGGTCGCCTAGGATGTGTCATCATGTACATATAGTCTTGTATCTTGACACTTGGAAAACAAGTACAGTTTACTCCCACTGTGCCACACGTGTTCCCGTGCTCCCCCAAGACAATCCTACGCTTCTGCAATCCCAGGAAGGTGTGCGCCGGCCTCCCCTTGGTCGCCGTTGCCGCCGGTTGGTGCCTACACCATCCGGTTGAGGCTAGCACACCGCGCCCGGTTTACACCAATGGTGGTTTTACGAATGAGATCACAAAGAGGCTTTGGCAATCTGGAGTGGTTCTATATGAATCAGTGGAAGTGAAGAACCCCGAAACAATGCGACGTCTCTTACATTTCTGGACGCCCGCCAATGAGTGGTCATTGCCACCTTCTTGGATTCATTGTTGCCTTACCTCTACAAATGATCTAGTATAAACCCTTGAGCACACGAAAACGGAATTCGTACTTACACATTGTATAAGATGACTCATTTTAAGCCACTGAGGACTTTTCAAAGATATCATGTATGCTCCATTAGAGTGCAACTACACACTAGGATTTTGCCGAGGCAGGCAACAATGAAGCCGTCAATGTATGGCCAAAACATGCTAGTAATTTCCACCAGAAAGATTGCTAGAAATTTCACGAGTCCGTAGCAAATGTGCAACATTGTCACAATGTCCTCATTGCATGTGCAGATATTGTAATGACCACTCCTTAGGTTGACTTTGGTGAACTGTGCTCCTCTTAGTTGGTCCAAAATTTCTTCTCCCCTTGAAAGAGGGTAGTGGTTATTGCTGGTGAAGCAATTCAAATCCATGCAGTCCATGCACTTTCATATTTTACGAGTGCTATTGTTGACAAAGATCACCGGGACAAGGTCTGGTGACATGGATGGAATGAACACCGTGCCAAGGTATACTATCCAGCTCGCAATGGAGCTCATTTAATTTGTGGTCACTTTGATAGGTCATTTTGACCACTAGCCTACTGTCTAGCTTCGTTCAATCTGGTGATTGATGCTGTATTAAAAATACAACTATTGGGACAGTTTTTCATATAGTTCCCTTTGATCTCCATGGTGGATGGTGCAAACTCTCTTGATACTATTGTAAACCTCCTTGGATTGGAGGGTGTTGAGACTGTTGATTCTTCTAAAACATCCACTGTAATTTCTTCCTCTTTTCTAGGCTCAGTGTGCATTATCTTTGTGTGAGCTCATCATCAAACGTAAATTTTTACCGCCTCAAGTGAGATGGGAACTATGCATCACTGCATTGGGTTGTTACAAAATTTTCTACTATTTCCTACTATGCTTTCTCCCATGATTGTTGTTGCATCATGGGTTACTTGACAACAAGACGTTGTATGTTTCTATCACTAATACTAACGTAGACTAAGTCACTGGTCTTGTCAACATGCGGTTTTTTTTTGTGCATAAAATATTGTCCGGAGATGATGTTGTGTTTGCTGATTGAACAATACCTCCATATCATTACGTTTGCAAATGACCAATTTATTGTTGGAGAATTTCACAATTGCAATGAATCCGTAGTTGTCCGTTGACTATTTCTTCTAGAAACATCCTTGCTTTGGTATTCAAGTATTGCTTCTGAGCTATCTCGTTACTCAGTTGCTAGGAATGGATGGGCAAGAGTCCTACAGGGTGAGACTCGCTAATCGAGCTCATCCGGCAGCCTTAGCACAAGGCTCGCCAGCACCTGGCTAGGATCGAGGGCAATATCGCCGCTTGGACCAGAAAGTATACAAAACCTCCGCTGCATAGTTCAACCGCAAATTGCGCTTAACGAGCCTAATCTAGCACTACAGCTAGAATGAATCTAGGATTTTCAGCTCAAGTACCACAACATGTCACAGCATGTGCATAGACAAAACTAGGTCACCATGCCAACGATCATCCAGAGTATGCTAGGAGGTAATGGACATGGCGCTGAGGCTAGGCTGCCAGAAGTAAAGCAAGCATACGTAGCATAAGTGTGATGCCGGGAATGTAGTCTGCCAATGGCGCATCACTCGCGGTTCTTCGCCTCCGCTCACTGAATCAGCATGCCATGTATACCGAGGTCCACAACAGTGTACAATATATGTACATGATTAACACAAAGTGGGGAACTTGAAAACTAGAGGACAGGGGGAAATTGTGTGTGGTATTCTGACGACCGGAACATGACACCGACTACCCAGGTTTTGACCGAGGAGGGGATACAAAATACATCCATTTTCCATGTTTGGGTGAAATCGTCACACCAAACCAAGATAGTGCATAGTGCGTCTCCTGCAACATCAGTTCATGTCACATGGTGGCAAATCTCAACAACTAAGGAGATCGAATAAACTTCTCGAGTAGAAAGAAATTTTACGTGTACAAGTAAAACATTTTCTTACGACCAGAAAACCTTGAAAAGCCAGTAGGGAGTCGCACGAAGGACCCGTACAACCACGGAGTTCCTGATTTTGAACCACTGATGACATTCTGCGGGCCATGAATGGATGGACCTGGTCAGGATGGCTCTTGATACATATCACACGAGTAACGTAGTACGTGTTGGAGATGCTAAAGCGTCAATTATGTGATCTAAATCCCATGATTTTGACAAGATATTTCTAGTTGCCTGTACAAAGAATCGTTAAAAAGGGAAATGGTTGCCACTCATATGCCGTGTCATACCATTGCAACGACTGCTACTGCCCAAATTGGTACAAAAGTCTCCAAGGCTTTGCATCTTCTTGGCCAAGCGTATTCCAATCGCAGTTGTGTGCCAATCGCGAAGAAATAAACTGGCCTCTCTTTGGCTTCTTCACACGCCCGTTTGTTCATCGAGAGTCTAGTTTTCTCATATCGCCTTTTGCTCTAGGAACGACACCTGCTCTCCATCTACAGTCGCGTCAATGTAACAGTTGGTATCAGAGCGCAACATCACTAGAGGGAAAGTCAACAACTTCACTCTTACGTGGTATTTTCACACAATTATTCTGTGGCACGTAACCAATAAATCTGACAGCCAATCTGGATATGTGTCCCTCGAGCTCGGGAAATTCCTTGCCTCCACCATTACTGGTTGGGCCGACACCTGGTGCGATGGCAAGAGAGATGCATGGGTTGACCGATGTGCATAAGGAAAAACCATATCATAGCCATTGGCACTCAAGATCCTTGACAACCATATGCTATAACAGATAACTCTGGTGAAGGAACAATGGCATTTATGCCCATAAAATCACTGCTCACTAGGATAATTCATCAGCCCTTGGGATAATCCTACATCCCACCAACACACTTCAAGCCATTTGATTCTGCAACCCAAAGGGACCTATGGTTTATATGTGGTTAAAATATTTTGATATTTACTTTGAAGATGGGATCAAAAAAAAGGGGAAAATTGACCCTGCAACCACGTCTTCCCGTGGTACGTCATTGGATTGGTGGTCTAAATTTTCACAGGAACATCCATCAACAATAGGAACACCGGGAGTCAGAATAATGGCACACACGACACTATCACATTGCCAACCACAGGTGTTCTACCTCTCGAGTGAATCAACTTGATGTGGTAAGACTCACTAACTCCTCCAAAGGACTTGAACAACTTTGCGCATTTATGTCTAAAGTACGATGTTATCTAAAACAGCTTCGTCAATAGTTCAACGTGACAGAGTACACACTTCGTTTCTGTATGATTACAACAAGTAGTAATTTCAACCCATTCAACTATATTACTAGTAACACACTGTCCTCAAGCATGGCATACAAAAAATCATCACCATGTTTAAAATTCAGGATAACCTTCCGCAATACATGGAAACTAATTATCTCATCAACCAATGGCAGTGAGAAGTCACAATTGATGGTAACCCGTCCTGCGACATCAACATCATTGATCAACAAGACCAGTAAGATTACTGGGCACACATCACACAACTCTCATAAGTTACAGTAAAGAGAAGAAGTGGAGGGGGGGGGTTAGAAAGAGTCAGAGGATCTGGAAAATTACAGGTGAAGGATCAGCCGACAAGGCTCTTGTTCGGTCGGAAATACCTCCACTGACCAAACGGCTAGGAACCCCCGCAATATGAGAAAGAGCAAGTTGACGATGGAACTGGCTATATTGCTTCGGGTGCAACCAAGGAGATGGTTGTCATTACTTGAAAGGAGGAGCTCTTATCCCTAGGTTGGCATTTTTTTCCACCCACATCTCACTCCATACTTCACCGAATGAGACAAATCCAGTTCCACTGGAGAAGTGCGGATAATTTCATGGTGTCAAAGAAATATGCATTGGAGGAGGAGGTCTTCAGCTTGTGGCGGTTGAGAATGAGGACAGCAAAAGTAACATAAGGTAGAGTAGCAGGTCACAATGCCACTTTTGGAATTTGTGTCCATCAAAGTAGCATGAGTAGGGCCACCAGAATGTTGCACGGCCTGCGTGCAGCCAAAGACACGGATAGACTTGCCTCTGGGGGTCGTGAACTGCCTAGACACTACAAGAGACGGGATGTCTCATGGTGGAGGGGGGATGCAAGCAGCTAGGAGCATCAACGTGTCCATAAAAGCACAAAGAAGGCTGGTGGAAGTCACAAATTAAGCACAAGCATTGAGTGTGAGAAAGAGGAATGCTCATCTCAAGAGCCCAGCTCTTGACATAGCAAATGAGAAGGCCATAACCCTCCTAGGTGTGAGCACTATCCATGGACATGATGCAGTCGAAGGATTAGGATATAGTGTAGCGGGGGCATCGCCGGAAGTCTGAGTCAAGCCAAATCCACCCGGGGGGGGCAACTCCATCTTCGGATGTGAACAACATTCTTCCATGTCCAACACACGGACGTGGAACAAGCTGACTAATGGTCATGGCCTAGAATGTCTTGACGCTTCCGCCGCCAGGTGCGTGTGAGTGTCTAGCCTGGAAGAAAATCTTCTTTGCTTGGGCGGCGGAGTATGGTTTGGAGTTCTACTTGGTCCTGCCTATTGACTTGACCAGCGACCGGGTCCTCCTGCATGCTTTTAACGCCCTTTCCATTTGGCGGAAAAGGGGATGACCCCACAAACCTCCATAGTGGCGCACCTCTTCTAAACACGGCGGAGAAACACCTGGCCACTTACCATGAGGGACGAGAGATTACCTTGGTCATCTTGCTTTCATGTAGGTTGCGTGACCTTTATCCAGATCCAAGAGTGCTAATTGCGGAGTAGTGGGACTCCCTGTCGTCGCACTCTTGGACTTGGCACTCCCTGTTAGTTCTTGAGTGGTTGGATCTAGTGCTCTTGCCAAAGTGACCAACCTCCTCAAACACTTCAGCTAGAGGTTGGTCACTATGACCTTGGTGAATGGCAGACAATGCTGTAGAGGATTATATATGCCCTTGTTTTGATCACACAAAGTTTTTGCTCTTATACAATAGCTCCACTCATAGTGGAAAGCAATCGTTCATGCATGTTTGCGTGTGCAACCCGGTGAAAGCTTACAAAATCAGAATAAATAGCAGAGACATGAAGATTTTCAACCATATGCACGCTCCCATGTATCACAGAAAGTGAGGTCTCAAAAGAAGGTGGAGTTGCTAGGTCCACCTATGTGTCTGACTATATGCATTCCAGGATATTTCAAAGAGAATGCTTAATCTCCTCACACCCTGTGGCCTGAAATTGGTTGATGACAATGATAACAGGGAAGAAGTTGATTATTTTAATATCTTTCACACCATTCCATTGTGTGATGGAAGGTCATGTAAAGATGTGGATGGAAAATGGATGATCATTCTCTTCTCCTAAGCAGTTTCAAAACAAACACATTCCAAATTCCAACTTTGAGCATGTAGAGTACTGGATACACGGGAGTTACAAGCATGATCCTCGCTTACATTATTGAAGAGCATTGGAATCTCATAACAGTTGAGATATGGTTTATTTGAACCTCCCCAAATGATAGGGCATGGTTACATTTAACCGTTGGATGAAATAAATCAGACTACCATGCTTGTTTTAGTGTCTTTATAGTATGAAGGTTCAATCTTTGACAGGGAAAAGCTATAAAGTTGGTCATTATAGTTGGGTGTGTTAGAAAATCCACTAATTTCCCCCTTTCCATTGTAATGCACGGGTGGGACAGCCTAGCTCGACATGGAGATTTGTCTCAGAGGAATCTCCCACAAAACACGACCAAGATCCTAAACTATAAAAACCTCTGGCTACATAAAAATGGGACCAGGACTGACGTTCCCTCATCCAATTGACCTACGCCAAGTGAAATCAGAATGACAAGATTAACATCCACAAGACCCCTACCCCCCTCCTCCACGTGATAAAGTGGCATCTGTTGCATGAGCTGCAGCAGAATTAACTTGAACGATGAACCAAATCTCCTATACCAGCTCCTTCACTCACATAAGACTTAAGTCAAACATCACAAATGAAGAAGCTATTCTATACTCCTAACTGTGTTTGCACTACAATCTCTTGGTCCATACATTCTTATACACCTACACGGCATGCAATGTTTTCACTACATGCAAACACATCCAACCATAGGACTCCGAGCCACTAATCTTTGTTCTGGCTTTTTTTATCACCATACAACTGAGAATGTCACTACTTCTCATCATCACCATACATGCCCCCGCTAACCCTACAGGTCTTCTTGCCTTCTAGGATGAACTACACGTTCTTCTTAAAGTCACCTCACCTTTTCTCTAAATTTGTGAATTCATCGCATTTTCACACTCCATGGATTACCTACCCCCATCACAAGACCCTACTGCCAGCACCCTAGTAGCAACGTTCGCAAACCCAGGATCAATTGACACATTCTGCCTCTTCCATATCTCAATAAAACAGTACACTTGCCGCCATCTTGCTAGCCATTCCCACTCATATTTGGACCGGATATACAATAATCCAAACCTCCTCACCCTAAATTATTGTATTGCATATATCCTCCTCGCACCAAGGCCTGCCCTCCCTCCTTTACCCCATGGAAAACCGGTATGGAAACTTCATGCTTCTTCTTTCGCTGACCTTCTGTCTGAAATGTGCTCCCCATCCTTATCCGTGGCTCCTCACCATGTAAATGAACCTGAACAGATACACGGAACTTTACAATGCATGGAGAACTATCTTTCGGCTGTGCATCTGTCCTTTTCAAATGATCATAACCCCGCCAATCAGGCTCGGATTCACAACATCCAGAAATTACAGTCACATTATGCCTCTCGGGTCATCATCTCCCATCACGAAAAGATTATCATGAAGCATACTAAAAATTGTTGTATTCCTCCTAGCACAACACACATCGCCATCCAACTACGATACCTCCATCATGGCATTGCACGACCTATACAACACCCTTCAGACCAACCCATCTGAGTTCTCACAAACCACTTAAACCTTCTTTCGTTGCATTTACCAGATACATTAACACATGGATTCCTCACACCTATACTACCCCCTCGGGATGGAAAACATATTCCGACTCGTATCTTAATCAAATTACACAAACCAATATTCCACATGGAAATCGTGGACGCTGCGTTAAGCGGGCCATCCTGAGAGCCCCAGCCTTGCTGAATTGCCTAAAGAGTTCCATGAATTATTCATCACAACTTCCCGACCAACTTCTTCACTGCCACAAACGAATACTCATTGACCCAATCCTGGCTCGAGATATTGCCTTCTCCATTGCCACCAAGAGACATCCATACAGTATCGCAACGTGTCGGTCAATCTCCCTTTCCAAAACTGAATATAAAATGTTGGATAATCTCCTAACAACCTGCCTCTCAAAAGCACTGCCACCTATTGTACACGGCAATCAAAGGGGATTTTTTCCAGGTTATAACATACAATCAGCCCTCAGTCCGAATTGCAACCTCCACCACTGGTTCATGCACACCCCCTCCATGTCTTCTATTTTTTTTTGCAAATGTCAAAAATGCCTATGACTCCCTCGACTGCGACTACTTCTCTATAGCTCGTTAACACCTAAACCCTTCCTCCCTTATTTGTGCGATGGGTATGACTTAAGCAACACACATCCACTACGCATCTCCTCGTCAACAAGAACCTTACAGAGGAACTACCCTCTACTCTGGGATAAGCCAAATATGCCCTCTCAGTCCCTCTCTATTCGTATGCACAACGGAGCCCATCACTGACCTATATCATCGTCACCTCTAAGGAATTCCTATCGCTCCACACCTCGAGAACTCTTTCTCCTCCATCTTGATGAAACAACGCTAATACTCTCCTCACAGAGGTATGGTAAATCGTGGTTATTTTATACACGGCACATTGAATAAATTAGGTATGTAGATCTTGGTTGTTTCCATTAAATCTTCTTAGAAGGTAGTCCTCTTATGTTCACGTGCGAAGCTATGTTTACAACATATGTGCCTTAGCAACTGAAAAAATAATTTGTATGAGATAAAAATATATGACGCACATATGTCTTTGACCAATCTGATAGGTCACATGTGTCAAGCGTATTCTTACTTTCTGATCCCACAACTTTCATCTGAAAAGGCTTGCTACCAAGTGGTTTGCGGCTACTCAATCTTTTACTTATCCGCGACACACTGCGCAACTCGTCCCCCTTCCAAAAAAACTCTTGATTGTATAAGGATAGTGTAGCCGGTGCGTGTTTAGTCCATAATCCCGTTTTGTCCAGTGGTGCACCGTGTACTCTGGTGTATTATTCACTTGTTCATTACATACACTGACCATACTCACTATCTTAATACACTTAAGCTTTGAAGGGAAGGGGGGATGGGAGGCATAATGAGACCCGTTTTCCCCCCTCTCACAAAATGGAGAAGTGTATTTGTAAAGCGTATCTGGGTGGTGTATTCTATTTCAGTAGACGAAGGAGGTAACCATACACTAATGTCACCAGTCCCTGTCCACCGATCAGCAGAGGTCGATGATCTGTGATCAATGTTCTTCATCGATGATCGACGGTTAACAATCTCATTTTCCAACTGTCGGACGACGTCAAAGTGTGAGGGTAGCAATCTACGGAACAATCACCACGCATTCGGGATCCCTCCCACCTGAAAATTGCCGAGTGTATTGGGTTAGGGTAGCTTGGGTGTGTATCGTGCTGCGTCGACATTTGTACACTAGTATATCGTGTAAACAAGTATGTTTTTTGCATGTCCATGAGATACACGAACCACAGACACTCTCCCAGTACACATATACTTCTTTTGGGAGGGGGATTGGACTCGGATGTCCCCTCCTCCCAGAATGCCAGAGTGTATTAGCCTTATGTAGCTTGTCAGTATAACCAGTTTAAGTGGAGGAGAAGAAAGTAATACACTATTGTTTCCCGACTCTTCGAACGCCGATGTTCAGTTATTGAAAGTCGACGAAGCAAGTTCAGGATTTGCAAGTCGTGTGTGTGTAGGGTTTCCAGATTCCCCCCTACAATAGAAGGACACTTGCTGGGTCCCGCTATCGCGGGGCCCAGCAGGAGCCCGGGCAAGCAAGAAAAGAAAAATCCACAATCCCAGGTGCGATTTGGACGTGGGTTTGATCGAGAATTTAAGGTTTGCGAGTCATGTGACTGGGTGGATATGAGAACCTTCCCCTGCAATAGAAGGGACCTGATGAGCCCCTGCTACCCGAATGTAACATAAGATCAGTTTTTATTCCGGCGGGTTCCGCGTTTTGAAACATGTTGTATAATTTATTCCAAAAGTAGGACCTAGTAGGCTTAGATACCAATGTGAGCCTTTTCAACGAACTGCAAATGGAATTGAGTAAAAAATAACCATGGTTTTAGCTAGTTGTAGCAGATTCGATGGAATCCTTGGCCGACTAGGCCAAAACCGCGGTGCTTGTAGGTCTCCGACCCTCAAGCCATCCCATCTCACCGCCCACAGTCCCAAGTGACCCCGCTTGAGCCATATGGCTCCTTTGACCGGTCGGCATGGCACTGCCACGCTACACTCCCCCCCGTTAGGAGTGAGAGCCGCCTCGGCATCTTTGACAATCCCGACATGGGATTCGAGCCCTGGAGCTCTGATACCAATGTAGCGGATTCAACAAAATCCTCGGCTGACTAGGCCAAAACCGCGGTGCTTGAGGGTCTCCGACCCTCAAGCCATCCCGTCTCACCGCCCACAGTCCCAGGTGACCCTGCTCGAGCCACGTGGCTCCTTCAACCGGTCGGCGTGGCACTGCCACGCTACACTAGTGTTATGTTTTTCTATTGCAAACCTTCCCAGAACTTCTATGCATTTAATCATACAAAAAAATTGTTCTATGTATGAACAGAATGAAAAATTGGATGCATAACTTCCGCGAAGGTTTCGTGAAACTTCCAAAGACATACGTTTAGCAGGTACACTATTCAAATAGTGTAGTCTTTAGGGATGATTAACCATAAATCCTCCCACAACAAGATCCAAGGGTCCACGCGGGTCCTCCGCACATGCGCGCAATGCATGGGCATCGACGATAACAATAAAAAAACCCCACCTTATACTAATGGAAGCTCACCCACCCCTTACAGGGTGCTCCCTATTCCTGCTCTTTATTCATCCACACACATCCTGGGCCACGTGTTAACGCCTATCCTACAGTTAGAGCTCACATTGGACTACATCATCTACTGCTTGCAAGCCGTTATAGCCGTCGAGAAGAACTTTGGAGCCCATAGAGCCGCCAAAATTGTTCATATCAATGTATACTCCGGTTCAAAGTCTCTCTACTACGGTTTCGTATGGCCTCCACTGTAAATGTATTTGTAGCAGATGAATACTTTTTTGATCAACTTCCTCTCATCAGTTAACCCACGAGAAACTAGTACCCGATGCCCTTCATATGTGTTCCATTGCCACTGCAATCTGTCCCCCTGCCAAAAGAGGCCTTGAAGTTTACTGGCCCATACTCATTGTGGCCACACAAGCACCGAGGTGGATTTGTTCTTATTCTACAACCGAAGAAGCACACTGGAATTACAATCACCCAAAAGGCCTCAACAAAAGGGGGAAATAAATGGAAAACCAGGCAGCAGGTTGGGGCAGTAGCGTTGTTGATGCAGCGTACGGGCTTCCACGCTCGTTGCTTAAGTCTGCTGCCCCCCTCAGTCTGCTGCTCTAGAGACAAAGTCTGGAAGCTCTGGGTTTGTTACTCAAAAAAGCGTGTGCCAGTGTTAGCGCCAGAAAGCAGCTGAAAACTGAAAATAACTTATTAGGAATGAAGAACGAGCAACAATGGGAGACCCCTCCAAGTTCTAGCTCCCCTCCCACTAGTGTAGAACTTGTTACTCAGCTCACCAGCCAATCAAAAAATAGTCCTAGACCTATTTTCTGGCAGGGAGGGTTTCTCCGTGAGCCCTGCCAGACGTCCGACAGCCCAAAACCCGGGCATCATCCGTTTTACCTGAAAACTGGAGCATACCATAATACCGACGTTGCGAACGCAGTCGTGCGGTCAGAATCAGCTAGAAAAGAATCAACAAGGAGTTATGGCTGCCCGAACCCAGGCAGTGCCTACGACAGTCCATGATACCAAACAGTGCCACACAGCAAGAGACATAGACCCTAGACAGAGCATTATGCTGTAGACACAATGGCACAGTCAGAACCAACGCAGGGTGCATGCAGACAACATCTGCGGTGGCAGTGACCCCCGGCGGCCCAACCGTCGAGGAGGCCTGCCGATGGATCTGAGCACGTTGCCAGAGGGAGGAGGCTCCAGCAAACTATGAGTAGGCCTCAGCATGCGTCGGCTCCACCGGACGACTCTCCAGCAGCGTCGAGTCCCGCCGTCATTCATTTGCATGCCGATGTACACAAGCCGGGAGGACACAACAGAGCACAATGAGAGATGCGCAAAAACCAACACTCCGCCATGACTCACAGGCGTAGTGCACATGTACGGGCAGAGACACAGTCAACAACCAGACTCCCCCAGGGCACACAGAGATGCATGCAGGGACAAAGAGAGCCACTCACAGACACACGCCAACCAAACTCACAGCCTTCTTGAACAAGTCGTGCTTCAGTGCCTTGGTCAAAAAGTCAGCCAGCTGCCGTGCTGTCTCAACCCACACAATGCTGATGCTGCCGTCATGGAACAAGGAACGCACATAGTGATACTCAACGTTGATGTGCTTTGTGCGTGTGTGAGGCACGCCGTCGTTGTCGGCGATGGCCATGGCACTCTCATTTTCACAATGCAACGTGATGGATGCGACGGACTGATGCAACTCGGACAACAGAGGACGTAACCATACACTCTCACACGTGCCTCAGCCAAGGGCCACGTACTTAGCCTCAGTAGTGCTACGTGCAATGCACCCCTGGTTGCCACTGTACCAGGATATAGCGGTGCCGCCGATCAGAAAGATCCAGCCTGTGCCACTCTTACTGTCTACACTGCCGGCCCAGTCACTGTCGGTGTAGCCTACCGTGACGATTGAAGGCTGGCGGCGGAACATGAGACCTCGCCGAGGAGTTGAGATGACGTAGCACAGTGCTCGGATCGTGGCCTCGATGTGGAGGTGATGCGGCTCCTGAGAAAACTGAGCCAGGAGGTTGACGGCGAACGCGATGTCTGGGCGCGTCGTCATCGCCAGGAACATCAGTGACCCGATGACTCGTAAATACGTGGTTACGTCAACTGGCTCCCCGAGAACGGCTGGGTCAGGACTATTCCGCTTCACCTTGTCATCAGGTGACATGGGTGAAGATGCGCTGGGTACAAGGGGCAGGTCCTCGGCGAAGCGAGTGGACAGGGTCTACACATTGGCAACCTGGTGGACGTGCAGGATGCCCTGGGAGCGATCATGCTCGAGCTCCATGCCCAGGAAGACTCGAGCAGACCTGTGATCCTTCATCTGGTAGGCAGTGTGTAGTAGGTCCTTGACACGCTGGACGACACCCATGTCAGGCGACGTAATGAGGAGGTCATCGACATAGACCAGGACAGCCGCGAGGGTCTGGCCCCGCGGGCTGACGAACAGGGCGGGATGAGCGGTGCTGCACTGAAGGCCGCCGCGAAGGAGCGTGCTACTGATCTCCTGGTTCCAGCACCGAGGCGATTGCTTCAGGTCGTAGAGGGCCTTCTGCAGCTGCCAGAATCTCCCAATACCGTCATCGAAGCCTAGGAGGCTGCACCATGTAGAGCTCCTCACCCTCCTGTGAACCATGGACGAAGGCGTTGCTCACGTCCATCTGATGGAGCTCCGACCCATGCTGGG
The DNA here is from genome assembly GCA_023375785.1 of Penium margaritaceum. NCBI lineage: Eukaryota > Viridiplantae > Streptophyta > Zygnematophyceae > Desmidiales > Peniaceae > Penium > Penium margaritaceum. The sequence goes on along the minus strand of SZWC01001738.1, from coordinate 229,207 downwards.
TAACCAGATTGAAGAGCGCCCAGCTCGTGGAGAACCGGCCAACTAGGACAAATATCTGGTCGTAATCGACCCCTGGGACCTGAGCAAACCCCTTGGCTATGAGGCGGGCTTTGTACTTGTCAAAGGACCCGTCGGGTTTCCACTTGTGCCGAAAGACCCACTTGGCACCGATGGCCTTCTGATGTGGAGGGAGGTCAACGAGGTCATACACGCGGTGTTGCCAGATACCAGCGAGCTCGGCAACGCATGCAACATCTTTGTGTGCAGCCTCAAGAGAGGCTCGAGCCTCGTGTAGGGTGGCTGGGTCCTCCGGGCGTGCTATGGAGCGGATTGAGAGAGCATGTGCATCTCGAGATCCAGGTGGGATGTGTGCGAGTGCAGCCATGACAGCATGTCGATGCTCGTGATGAAGCATGGCGTAGCCTAGTGTAGAGCAAGGGTGAAGGTCTGCAATGACAGCCAAAGTGGTCAGGCCGAGGGCCTTGGTGCTAGGGTTCCCACCCATGACCGTAGGAGTGGAAGAGACACGTGGAGCGACAGGGGGCCGAGACGCCACAGGACGAGGTGCTGCGCTCTGCACGCTCACTGACGGCCTGGGTCGGAGGCTGTCGCCTGGGCCAGGCATGTAGCGCAGTAGGGCAGGAGATGCCCCCGAGTCTGACGGGCCAACAGAGGCGAACGAGGATGCTGGCCCGGAGGGACCAGCGGACGCAACTGGGGCTGCTGGTCTGGAGGGGCCAGCGGACGGGACTGGGACCGCCGGCCCGGAGGGACCGGTGGACGCGGCTTGGCCGGCCGGCCCAGAGGGACCGGTGGACGTGACTGGGACCGCCAGCCCGGAGGGACAAGCGGGCGCGGCTGGGACTGCCGGCCCGGAGGGGCCAGTGGGCGTAACTAGGGCTGCTGGCTCGGAGGGGCCAGCAGGCATGACTGGGACCGCCGGCCCGGAGGGGCCAGTGGGCGCAACTGGGGCTCTTGGCTCGGAGGGGCCAGCGGGCGCGACTGGGACTGCTGGCTCGGATGGGCCAGCGAGCGCGACAGGGGTTGCTGGCTCGGAGGAACTAAGTGATGTGCCATCCGAAAGCGGTAGGACGGAGGACGAACTCACCACTTCCCCACGTGACGAGAGGGACACTGACGAGCCGGAGCGAATGAGATCGTGCAGAAATAGGTCCTCAAAGAAGAGGGCATTGCGGGACTCGACGATGCAGTGTTGGGAGGGATCCCAGAAGTGCCAAGCCTTCGACTGACAAGAGACACCGAGCAAAGTGCAAGGACGCCCGCGGGGGGCAAGCTTGCCACCCTGCTGCGGGACACGCAGCCACACAATGGCTACGTAGCCCCAGATGCGAGTAGGGCAGAGGTCGGCTCGCTGACCGCACCAGTACTGGTACGGCGTGGACTGGCGGGGAAGGGGTCCGTGAGGAATCCGGCTCCAGACCCATGTCATGTAGGCCATGGCTTCAAAGTAGAAGCCATCGGAGAGGCCAAACTCAACCCGCATGGTGCGGACGACATCGGCCATGGTACGGTTCCACCGCTCAGAGATGCCGTTCTGGGCGGGTGTGTAGGGCGCAGACGTCTCATGGTGGATACCGCGGGAGGCGAGAAAAGTTGTGGTCTCTCCCATGTACTCACCACCACGATCGGAGCAAAAGCGGCGAAGGGATCGGCCACACTCGCGCTTCGTAATGACAAGCCAGTCCTGAATGGCACGGGCAATATTGCTCTTTTGCCGAAAGCAGAAGACCTAGCGGTAGCGCGATTAGTCGTCTGTGAGGGTGAGGATATAACGGCCATGCTCTCCAACGGACTCGGTAGGGAGAGGACCCATGACATCGGAATGGACCAAGTCGAGAGGGGCGGACACACGGGAGGACGAAAAAGGATATGTGGACCGGTGCATCCTGCCTTGAGCACAATCAACACACTCCGTGGAGCACAGCAAAGGGAAAGTCTCAGAGTCAAGGCCCTTGGCCGGCTGGGTGCGGAGCATGCTGTCGACGGCTGTAGAGTGGACATGGCAAATACGGCGGTGAAAGAGACAGGTGTGCTACAGAGAGAGCGTGCTGGTGACAAATAAATGGCCTGTGGCGGTCGATGGGGAGAGGATAGAAGGAGGGGAGATCAGACAAGGCACGTGCCACAGGTTGCCACGGACGGTAACCTGAAGAACGACAGAACCGGACGGACGCAACGACACAGTGCCAATACCACACGAGTGCACAACGGCCATGCTCATGTGCTCAAGGGCAATAATGGACAGGAGGCTGAGCTCAAAACCGGGGACAAAAAGGACATCGGTCAGGAAGACATCACCGGTAGGACCACAGAAACGAACGACACCAACGCCGCGGACAGGTAACACTTGGTCGAAGCCTGTCCGGACACTAGATATATCGCCAATAGGACCAAGCATACTGAAGGCCTCATGAGAGGCCTTCATGTGATGCGTGGCCCCAGAGTCGATGATCCAGGTCTCGGCCGGGTCCTGGACCGGAGTCGCTAGATAGCTAACGGTCACATGGCAGCACGCAAGAGATGCAGACGCGGTGGAAGGGGGCGCGAACCGAGACTGCCAACCATCCAGCCACGCGGTGTCGTCACAGAGGGGGGTAGAGGAGACAACGAGAGACGGCGAGACAGACGAGGAGGCAGGACACGACCGCAGCTCCGTCTCAGTCATGTAGGACAAGGGGGACGAGCAGGAGGTGACGCAACTTGCACTTCCTTGGAGGGAGGGCGAGGTAAGCCAAGCTGGAGCGCAATGAACTGCTCCAACTGTCGCTCACGCGTGGACAGTCCGACAGTGTAGTATGAGTGTGGAGTGATGGCGCCGGCGCCCCGATAGAACAAGGACTGTACCGGTGAAGGGAACGGGGGCGCCGATGACTGCGGGTGATGATGCCGCGGAGCTGGCGCCGGCGGGACCGGTGCGGCTGTCGGAGGAGTGGAGCTGCTATAGGAGGTCAGGGCGTCAGGGTCAGTGAGAGCGACGACGACAGAGGCAAGACGGTACTCCCACTGGCAATGCATGGTGGCAATGACGCACGCCTCGTTCGCCAGTAGCGGGCACGTGTACCATCCTTGCCTAGGCTCACCACAATTGTGGCAGACTGAGCCGCCGCCGTTGGACCATGTCGACTGTTGCTTCTGCTGCTGACCCTTGCCCTTCTTGCTCTGGCATTTCTTCTTCTCTGGCGACGAAGAGCTGGTGGAGGTAGCCCTTACGAGGGAAGCGACGGACACGGAGGCGATGGCAGCGGAGGCTAGAGCCTCTGTGCGCTAAAGGCGAGACTCCATGTGAGCTTCCTCAATCCTGAGGAAGAGCTCGTATGTCCAGGGCATGAGGGTACCCTAGGCCGCCATGGTGGAGAGGACGTCTTAGGAGTAGTGCACGAAGACGTCTGAGCACGCGTCTGTGGCACCACGCTTGATGGTGAGGAGCACGGCCAGAGGGGGTGGAGAAGAGGTGCCGAGGCGTCGAAGGATGTCTTCAGTCCGCTGCCAGTAGGCGATGACTTTCTCGGTCTCCCCCATGTGGAGGGAGTTGAACTCTTGCAACAGACGGCTGGTCTCAGCCTTGCTGGACATGCGATGGGGGCGAGTAAGGACGTGCCACGCGGCTTCAGGGTCTTGGATGCTGCTAGCGGTGAAGTCACCAAGAAAGGGCTCTAGGGCCAGGCGGGAAGCCGGAGGAGCGACAGGGACGAGGGCGCGGAAGGCGCGACCAACGTCATACAACTGGTCGGCCTAGGTGGAGTCGTATGGAAGAGTGTAGTATGCCCATAGGCCCTCACCCTGCGCCCAGATGCGGAAGCTGATCTCTTAACTCCGGAACTGCTCGCTGGCCTAAAGTGGTGGGGGCGGCGTGTCAAAGGCCTTTTGCTGTGGTCGGCGCCCAGAGTGGGGCCAAGGATGGAGGTCACTGTCTGCCGCTGGTGCTGAGCCTGCTGTTGCGCCAAGTAATGCATGGCAATGAACACAACGGGACTGGCGTGTCCAGGAGGAATGAACGACGGTGGAGCACTGGTGGCCGTGTGTGAGGCCAGTGGCTGCAGTGCTGCAAGCTATTGCGTCAAGGTAGCGAGTTGTTGCTGAATGACAGCTAAGGGATCAGGGATGTTGGCGACAACGCTTGTTGGCTGCTGCTGCTACTACTGCTGTTGTTGTTGCTGCCGCTACTACTTCTGTTGCTGGTGGTGCTGCTGCTGTTGCAACTGGAGATGTTGGTGTTGCTGGTCCTGTTACTGCTGTTTCTGCTGCTATTGCTACAACTGTTGCAGCTACTACAAGAAAAGGGGGGGGGTACCCCCCTTGGGGGTCCCCTAACGAAGGACCCCTCCCCACTACGGCTGTTAGTCATGGTTTTGGTGCCCCCTCTCCTTGGTGTTTTTTTCTTGGTTTGTGTACTCCTGATGTCAGCAGTGACGTCAACCTAGGACAGCTGGCGTCAGCACGTGCTGCGGCCTAATCTGTTGCTGCTATTACTATAAAGTATCTTCTCCACCCTTCTGTCCTTTTTTTTCTTGATGATGACGTCAACAGTGACGTCAGCACTGACATCAGAGGCTGAATGCTGACATTAGCAGTGGCTATTATCAGGGCCACTGCTGCTTAGCTACAGCGGCTGCTCTTGTTGATGTCACTACTACTGCTGTTACTGCCACTGCCACTGCTTGCCGCTACTACTGCTACTGCTGCTACAGCTGATACTACTGCTGTTGTTGCTGCTGCTGCGGCTGTTGTCGCAGCAGCAACGGTTACTACTGCTGCTACTACTGTTGCTACTGTTGTTGCTGCTGTTGTTACAGCTACTACTGTTGCTGCTGTTGTGGCAGCAGCAGCTGATACTGATGCTACTACTATTGTAGCAGTTGCTGGTGCTATTGCAGCAACTGCTGTTGCAGCTGCTGCTACTGCTATTGGTGCTACTGCCGTTGTTGCTGCGTGCTACTACGACTGTTGTCGCTGCTGTAGTAGCTATGGCAGCTACAGCTGGGGTGGGGGAATTGTTTTTTTGTCTCCTTGATTTCTTTTCTTTTTGTCTGGCACAGCAAGCCTCGCTGCTCGCTCTAGGCAGCGGGCTGCGAGCAGCGAGCTCACTACTCGCTGCCAGCAGTTCACTCCTTGCAGCGAGTAGCGGGGTTGCTGCTTGCAGCCCACCACTTGCGGCGAGTTGTGGGGTGGGAGCAGCAGCAGCTACTACTAGCTGCTGCTGACTGCTGCTCGCTACTACTGTTGCTGCAGCCGGGTGCTACTGCTACTTGCTGCTGCTACTGCTCACTGCCGTTGCTGTTGCTGCTGCGAGTTGCTGCGGGCTGCTACTACTGTTGTGAGCTGCTGTAAGCTGCTACGAGCTGCTGCTGCTACCGGTTACTACTGCTGTTGTGAGCGGCTGCAAGCTGTTGCTACTGCCAGTTGCATCTGCTGCACACAACAGTTGTAGGCTGCTATGGTACTGCTTACTGTAGTTGCGTATCACTACTACTACTATAGGCTGCTACTACTACTCGCTGGTGCCAGTCACTGAACCTGGATGACGTTGCCGCGTGTGTCGTCACCCACGGGTGTCGGACGCGGCCTGTCGCTCTCCTCCTCACGTCACGCGTGGAAGTCAGTGCTGCCGGGAAAAATCCGGTTGCATTTCCCCTGGCCCAGTGGCTGTGGGAACAAATCTGACGCTGCCACCAGGCGGGTCAATGCTGCCAAAAAAAATCCGGCAGCATTTCCCCTACATGTGCGCGTATGGAGGTCCGCCGGCGTTGTCTGGCACCTCTACGCCAGTCTTCTGCCGCTGCTGCTACGCTCTGGCTCCGATACCAAAATGGAAAACTAGGTAGCAGGTTGGGGTAGCAGCGTTGTTGATGCAGCGTGCGGGCTTCCATGCTCGTTGCTTAAGTCTGCTGCCCCCTCAGTCTGCTGCTCTAGAGACTAAGTTTGAAAGCTTTGGGTTTGTTACTCAGAAATGCGTGCGCCAGTGTTAGCGCCAGAAAGCAGCTGAAAACTGAAAGTGACTGATTAGGAATGAAGAATGAGCAACAATGGGAGACCCCTCCAAGTTCTAGCTCCCCCCAACTGGTGTAGAACTCGTTACTCTGCTCACCAGCCAATCAGAAAATAGTCCTAGACCTATTCTCTGGCAGGCAGGGTTTTGTCCGTGAGCCCTGCTCAACGCCCGACAGCCCAAAACCCGGGCGTTGTCCGTTTTGCCTGAAAACTGGACCATACCATAATTCCGCCACTGCAAACGCAGTCGTGCGGTCAGAATTACCTAGAAAAATAGCAGCAAAGAGTTATGGCTGCCCAAAACCGGGCAGTGCTTATGACGGTCCATGATGCCAAACAGTGCCACGCAGCAAGAGACATGGACCCTAGGCAGAGCATGATGCTGCAGACGCAATGGCACAGTCAGAACCAGCGCTGGGTGCATGCAAACAGCATCTGCGATGGTAGTGACCGCCGGCAGCCTGAACGCCAAGGAGGCCTCCCGATGGAGCTGAGCATGTCGCCGGAGGGAGGAGGCTCCAGCGAACTGCGAGTAGGCCTTAGCGTGCGTCGGCTCCACCGGACGACACTCCAGTAGCGTCGAGTCCGGCCGTCAGTCATCTGCACGCCGATGTACACAAGCCGGGAGGACACAACAGAGCACAATGAGAGATGCGCAAAAACCAACAGAAATCCATTCCTTTGTGCCCATTCATCGTCAGCCTTAATCACCTCGAGGTACAGCGAAAATGCAAGACTACGTTCACGCAACTATAGAGTCAACACAGACCATGGACCCACCAAGACGTTTGTGCGAACAACTAGCCCAAGGGTATGTCGCTTTAACCATTTTATACCGAAAAAAAGTAATCAAGCCTTTGGTCGTTGACCAAATAAATGGTGGTTCCCCACCGAATATGTTTCAGTCGAAGACGTCCCTGTAACACTCGCTTCAACATGGTCGAGGGCCCATCATAACATCCTCGAACAAGTGAAGGACTCCCTTTTCCTTGTACTGGAAGAGGATTCTACACGAATGCACGTCTCCTTGCCATGTTTGTACACATGTTGCCCATGTTATAATAAGACACCTAACGTGTTTTCCAATGCGTATGTTCCACCTCTCGTAGAAAAGCACGCACTCAACTGTCTCCGCGGAAGTTGACATGGTCTGTCTTGTCCTCGGTCCTCGTTGTTGGGAGAAATTGTCACACTCCTATAGAAACCAACTCACCACTATCTTCAAGTCGTCAAAGGGCACTTAGCTTGACCTCTCAGTTAGGCCTCATATTCCCATCCACCGCCTGTGTCCCTCCTTAGCATCACTGGTTCAAACCAACCACCAATTGAATTGAGCCCAGAAACATTTTCCCATACTATGAAGCAATCCGGGCAGAGCAGTTCCATGAAATGCACCTTGGTTGGCGCTCCATTCGAGTCAAGCATAATTTTTTGGGTTCGGTCACCATATACCCAGTTTTTGGAACTATAAAACTCATTCACCCGTCGTCGAGCGAGAAATAACGCATGTATCAATGGACCGCAGGAAATAACGCAGGTATCAACGCCGACGGAGAAAGCAACGAGACGCCCACACAGTAAAAAAAACATTACTCATCCGGGAATGGACAGGAATTAATAGCTCCGTAGTCCATGCACTATTCGCTCAAACGTGAATAGTAACGGAGCGGAACCCTTGCGCCCAAGCGCAGGTACGCCGCCAAACCTCCGGGAGAGGTGCGGAAGACGCAGGTTGAGCCAAAAATATTGTGCACAAACCATGTCGTGTCGGACCTAGGTTTGACGCATGTCGTGCTTCGTTGTGCACCATTTTCATCAATTAATGCTATGCGTGCGCGGAGGCATTACACACGTGTCATCGGATATGTTGCCGACGAAGGACATTGGGCCTCTAGTGAAAACCGAGAGATCCTCGTCAGCCTTGCTGACAAGGCAGAACGCCAACCGCCACCTCGCAGATGAAAACGACCCATTTTGATGTGACGTAGTGAAAAGGGTGTGGAAGGCCAACTGTTGCGCGAACCGAGCTCGTATAAGGAGTTCATGAGGTAATTTGACGGCATTGGCAACTTGTACTTCACGACGTTGAATTCACTACCAGGCCATGGCTTCCTCGCACCACTTGTCTCTAAAGGGTCGTCCATTGCCGCCTCTGGAGAAATGGGCGGGAGTTGTCGACGATGCGTGCCACATGGACCTGTATGATGCATGGGTCGGTTGGGTTAACATCAAGCGCATGTGGGTCTCAAATGGTCTCGGCCCGTGTCCTGCAGACCCATACAACATGTGCTGGCTCATAGGTGTCAAACTGCCGCATCGCCGTCCTGCATGGTGCCCGCCTCACTGGCAGCCATGGGTCCATCCGGACCCAGTGTGGTGTGCGAGATTGTAAACCGGGAAACTTTTGACAGGACAAAGACTGAACAGGATGCGTTTCAATGCTGAACCACGGCTCCTTGTCAACTTTATAAGTGAAGACTTGCACATATTTTACTTCTCCACCACTATTTTCACGTGGAAACATGTCTCCTTTGGATCCGCTGAAGCTGCAAGGTCGTCCGATGCAGCCGCTCCAGTTGTGGGATGGAGGACCAGAGGCTCCTCGGTTTGTTCCATGGGGAGAACTTCTTCCTCCACGACCCCGTATGGACCAGTTTGATGCATGGGTCGTGTGGAAGAACATCAAGACCCACTGGGACTCGAAGAATTTGGGCCCACCTCCAAGTGATCCATTCGACATGTGCCACATCATATGCGTGAAGCTGCCACATTGCCGTCCTATCTGGTGCCCACCACACTGGCAGCCATGGGTCCATCCGGATCCCTTATGGTGCGGAAGACTGTGACCACTTCGGAGCACGTGTTCGACCGGATACATGGGTTATTGTATCATGACTTTTTTATGTCAAGTACAGGGTATTGGACTATTTTTCATACCCTTTTTTTCAACGCATATGACAGATACCTCACATATTTATGCAATGTGTGTTACAAAAAAGGAAAGACAGCGGATCATTGTCTAATAGACTAACCATAGAAGCTGCCACATGTGTCACAACATGTGTGTAAACATGCCACATCGCCGTCCTTCCTGGTGGCCACCACAGTGGCAGCCATGGGTCCCCCCGGATCCCTTATGGTGCGCAAGTGTATGACCACTTCGGCGGTGTAGGACAGGGTGTATGTGCTATTTTCTCTTTACAAGTTGTACCTGAACTACTGGGTATTTTAGTATTTTTCATAGGTTCTTTTCCTACTCATATGACAGATACGTCACGTATTCATGCTATGTGTGCTGCACAATACGAAACACAGCACCTCATGGCCACAAAGACTAAAGATTGAACCTGAAACATCTTCCACATAATGTGTGTGCAGCCGGCACATTGCCTTCCTCTTTGTTGCCCACCACACTGGCAGCCATGGGTCCATCCGGATCCCTTATGGTGCGAATGACTAGGACCACTTCGGGCGGTTTTGGACCGGGTACATGTGTTATTTTGCCATGACTTCTTCTACCTGAAGTACTGGTATTTCCGTATTTTACAGACCATTTCTTTCAACTCATGTGACAGATACCTCACATATTCATGCAACGTGGTAGGCCATGTATTGATTGCATATGTTTTTAAGCCCATTAGCATGGTTTCCTTTCACATTGTAAGCACGAGAAGCAGAAATCCTGGTCTTCCACCATTCCATGACGGAATGAACCAAAGGTTCGGTTTAAGCTAGCAACACCACTTCATGCAGAGAGCACATTACTTGAAAGGACCGGGTTTACCGTTCACTATCAACCGCTGCACTTGTGGGGGTAGTGTGTGGATCCATCCAATGATGTCGCACATGGGGCACAAGCGCACAGTACTGCCAGAAGCCTGTGCACGAGCAGGATTAGTGGCAGTCCCATTGTCAAGTTCTTCAACAACATCATAGAAGACTTCTTCCGGTGTGTCTTCCGAAAGAGCACCCATGTCAAAGGGTTCAGGGCACATGCTATAGTAAACGTCTCCATTCCGTCTACAACCTCGACATGAAATAACATGTGCCAGCTCCATACAAAAATGAAGTCACCATAGGAAGTACTGTTGGGAAAAGAGTGTGCTCCATTCAGAAAGACTACAAATATTGGAGCGAAGGACAAATGACCGTGATCCATGCTTTTGTACATTCCAAGGAAGCATGGACAACGGTAGTCACAGTCAATGAAATGACATGTATTTCTTTGTACTGTATTGCAACAAGTTTCGCTTCTCGCATAACTGTACTTCCATTACACCATTGCAACAACATGGACACGGGTAGTTTATTGAAAGCAAATGAGTGAACTCGGTTGAAAGGAACCACAGGACTAGGAATCACAGCCATGCCTAATACAAGGACACTACTATGTTGTACACAGACTCTGGCCGTCCACTGTACATGCGGCGCACACCGTCACCCCAGGGCTTGCACTTGCTTCCAACCTTGGCCATGGTTGATGGAATGCTCCGATGTACGCCTGCACAATGACATGATAATGTTGGTAAGAAATGGATGTTGGTGTGTCCATCCAATGACCATTTCTACAACACATTAAACACAGAACTATCGAAAACGTTCACCATAAATACTAGGTGCATCCATGCCTCCTATTTCGTGGCCCCGGGCATCTTCATCTGCCTCATCATCCACGTCGTTGTCTGTCGCCTCTTCTCCTGCGTCACCCTCTCCATGTTCCTCCAGTCCACCATGCTCCTCCATCACCCTGGCACCTTCAGTGTTGTGCTCTTCCTGTGTCAGCAGTCTAGTCTTTGGCTCCGCCGCATACCCCAGAGAGTCCTCACTGCCACTGTCAGACACATCGTCGAAGTCATCCGCGGCTGCCTCACCAACCTCGTCGTCCATCGAGGACCCCCTGGGTTGTGCCTCAGGATCGTAGTCCGACGCCTCACTGTTGTCCGTTGTTGCCCATTCTTCTCGCCCTATCCCTTCATCTGTCTCAGCTCGAGCATGTCATCCTCCTGCTGCTGCCTCTCATTCTGCTCTTAGCGCAGCTACAGCTTCGTGAGGCTGAGGTGCAGTAGGGTTTGGACACCTCTTCTTCGTGTACCCCTTACGACCACAATTCGGGTAGATGAAGTTCCGTTTCCAGAGCGGCGCACGCTCCATGCGGGCACTCCTGGGACGACCACGGCCACGCCGCGGACCGGGTTGGCCCCAACCAGGCGGCGCAGGTTGGTTCAGCCCGACAGAGGACAGTGAGGACATGGGGTTGCCGTAGGTGAGGCTCCAATATTGCACCGTCTGTCTGCGCCTCACGTGCGCTGTCGGGTCCTCGCCCACCTCCATCATGAGCGCACACGCATGCTGGCATGGCTGGCCAAATTCGTGCCACCGACGACACTCACAGCTTCCCATGGCAAGATCCACGTGCTGGCGTACGTTTGTTGGGCCATGAACCATTGCCGACGACGGGCCCTCGATGATGACGTCATAGTCATGTGCAACTGCAGAGCTGTGAAGCAGGCGTCTTGCCGGAGCCAGGGCATGAGTCTCGTTGCACTTGGCTATCTGGTAGCGGCACTGCGCCATGATGTCCTACACAAAGTATTACACTTGCAGGAAGCAGTAGAAGGGGTAGAGTTTACGGAGGCTCTTCAGATCGGCGTTCAGAGACTCTGAAGCGTTGCTGGTTATATGCCCCTCCCGAGGCACAGGGCACATGTATGAGGTCCATTTCTGAAGAGGTATGCCTCCCTCTCCGTCCCGGCCTAGGATGAGATAGTTTGTGGCACATTCGCTCACTGCCCGTAGGTGACGTGCAGCCCGGTGAAACTGGTCGTGGGTCAGTGCCTGAGCGCACTTCCAGGCCCAGTATGCCGCCTTCTTTCCGAGCTTCTCCTGAACATTTATGCAGAGATTCCTGGCACAATAAGTGTGGGTAGCGCCAGGCAAATGTCTTATCAGGGCCTTCGCCAGGCCAGCTTCTCTGTCAGATACAATGACGGCACCTACAGTATAAACGCTAGGGTAAGCTGTTACAAAATTCTCGTAAAACTAAATCCAAGTCTCCTCGTTCTCACTGGACACCAGAGCCCAGGCCATCAGGCATGCGTGGTCGTTCGCGTAAAAAAATTGTGCGACCATCATGACTTGCTTGTGGCCGTTCATCAGGAATGTGCCGTCCATTGTGATGATCCTTTGGCTATAGTCCCAACCAAGACGGGTGGCGCCACGCGCCACAAAAGCCCACTTGAATTTGTTCTGTATATCCTGCTCCACAACAACATGTGTAGCTGGATCAATGCGTTTCATCTGCAAGTACACATGAGGAAACTAGAACACCTTGAAAGGCGAAAGTGAAACAGTATGATAACAAGAATTTCACGTACGTCGCAGGACATACCTCCTGACACAACGTGGAAAACATAGCCCACGATTTCGCCTTTGCGCCCATGTGGTAGGCCTGAGCCATGGTTCTTGCATGGTACAGCGTACTGTTGGCCACCTGAATACCCGCGACTTCCTTGATTATGGCTCTGAGTGTGGCTGGAGGTGTTGTCGGATCCCGCGCCATTTGTTATGATATGTACCTTGCAATCCACCTTGTGGTTCGGACAGGGCTCCCACGGCCAATAGTTGGCGTGCAGCAGAGCCCTTCTGTGACATGGGACAGCTTCACTGCACCCAGCTTCAAAGAGACAACTGCACGAACATGCCACGCGCAACCACGTCTGACAGCCTCAACGCACCATACATCGATCTGTCCAGGCTCGCTCTGCACCCACTGCAGCCCAAAGCGGTTGGCTACCGCGTAGTCTTCGATGGCCGCCTTGCATGCAGCCATGTTGCAGAACTTTCTGCCCTCCACGAGGGCGTCACCATCTACCATCCTTTTCTTCGTCGTAGAATCGGAGGAGCTGTCTGACGTTGCTGCAAAAAGGAGAGGACAGGGAGTTCGCAAAGCATGCCCAATGTGAAGTTAGTGGACTGGGATGACATTCAACCACGTACTGTTCACAAGTATGACAGACGCACAACGGCAACAACGGACGTTCATGACAGCATGCCATTCAAATGAGTAGAAAACGGGACACACAAATCACCAGTAGAGCCACTAGGACATAGTACACGGTGCCTTGTCCATGACTGGGTGTATGGTGGAGCCTCGGTCTGCTCCGGGGAGCGTGGCTCCATCCGGAACAACCGCATGGTCTCCTCAGCTTCTGCATCCAAAGGTGTTTCCCTGTCCTCATAATCCCGATCTTTGTTCAGCCAGAAGAAGAGTTCTTCCTCGACACCTGATTCACGGTGGAAAATGTGGTGTGCCAGACTGTGAGGCTTAGGTGGAGGAGGCGCTGGAGGAACGCCATGGTCGACAGGGCGATAGGCGCGTTGCTGAGGTCATGGTGCAGCGGGACATGCCGTAGGTTGGGCAGTGGGTGGAGCAGCGGGTCGTGCCATAGGTCGTGCATTGGGGGGTGCAACGGTTCGTGGCGCAGGTTAGGCATCAGGGGGTGCAACGGTTCGTGGCGCAGGTCGGGCAATGGGGGGTGCAGTGGATCGTGCCGCATGTCGGGCAGCAGGTGGTATAGCGGGTCGTGCCGCATGTCGGGCAGCGGGTGGTGCAACGGGTCGTGCAGCGGGTCGTGCACCGGTATGTGCAGCGGTTGCTGCAACTGGGCGTCCAACGGGTGGTATAGCGTGTGGTGCAGTGGGTGGTGTAGCGGGTGGTGCAACAGGTGGGTCAGCGGGTGGTGTAGCGGACGGCACAGCGAGTCGTGCTATGGCTGGTGCCGCTGGTCTTCCAGCGCGTGGTATTGCAGGCCGAGCAGCGGGTGGTGCAGCGGGCTGAGGGTCTGCGGGTAGTGCACCCAGCGGAGCCACACCCACGGCAGTGGAGGGCCACCGCGCAGTCGTCGGTGGGTTGGGCCGTCCAAAGTTGCGCCGCCTTGGGTCTGAAGGGCCACACACAGTTGTGGCACCTGTTGCGAGCAAGGGCCCATGACGGGGAGGTAGCGGCCGTGGCACGCGAAACTGAGCCGCCCTGGACAAGCCCCCCCTGGCCGGAGGTGACAGCCTGTCCTCGTGTGATTGGGCCTGGCGGTGGTGAGAGCGCAGCAGTTGTAGAACGCAGTGCCTGCGCACATGAGAGGGGTGGGCGAGTGGGCGGCTTTGTCGAATGTACACGAACCGGTCGAGCAGAGGCAAGAGCCTCCGCCCTCCGGGCACTGCCCTGGGTCTGGGGCGCCATAGCGCAAAGAATGGGCACATTGGCATTTTCTGAACAGAATAAATGCCTGAGGTACCCTGCAAATTGACTCACCTCGCTTGATCAGGAGAGAGAGAGTGCCATGTTGACGCTCCACTGCCAACACACGAAACCCTGGCATAGTCGCACATCGGCTTTGGAGAGGCCGAAATGACATACAGGGGGGAGGGGGGGGAGGCTCGCTAAGCCCCCGTCCATGCTCACGCTGACTCTCACTTTGAGCCAACGCATGTCAGGGACCATTGCATCGTACATAAATGGGTTATGCAACCAATCCGCGTGCAGTTCACACGTGAGGCAAGGGTCGAGGGTCAGTGGAGCGCCTCCATTTACGCACATGCAGGTTCGGCAGCCAGGCTGGCATTTGAGCATGCAGGCCGTGTTGTTGTTGTGTGTGTCGTACACAGCTTACGGTGACCCCTCGGCTCATGTCCATTCACGTGCAGATCCTTGAGACTGGCGACGGCGGCAGCAGACTGGCAGCCGGTGGCGACGGGCGCCCAGAAGACTTCCGTATTTTGTAGACTCGTGCTGTGTCAGAGCACGTAGGCGTGCAGCCTATCAGGATGTAGATCTCGTCGACGTGGCCGTTCTGGTTCAAACGGCTCGTCGTTCTGACGTGTCTGCAGGGAATTGTGACCAAAACTGTGCTTTTGCCACTGTTTTGTCCTGCTAGAAAAATAGCGCCGATTGTGCGCCGTGTGTGTTTGCATCCACTAGGTCCATGGCACTATTTAGGTTGGCCAGACCTCAGTTGTCATATCTCTCTGCACATTTCAAATATTTGCAGCTTATGACACTTGTGTTTGTGTCCCTAGCCAACCCCTTGCTGTTCTCACCTTCACCTGTGTGTGCTAGTGAGTTAGCTAGCAGGCTTGAGTTGCCACGCTAGCAACAGCAGTGCTAGGAGCTGTCTCTCATGGTATCAGAGCAGCGAGCCAGTGCTCGCATAGTTGCGCAGCAGAGACGCAGCAGCCAAAGAAGTCGTGAGCAACCGCAGCCGTTGCCTTGAGGAGCAGCAGCAGCAGTGCCCACGGTCTCGGCGGGAGGTCCTGGGAGGATCCACCACCACTTCGACCGCGTTTTATAAAATCCGCGGTGAATCCGCGGTCGTTCCGCGGCCGATCCGCGGTCGTTCCGCGGTCGTTCCGCGGTGCTCCGCGGTGACATAGCTTCCGCAGCGGACGCGACAACCACGCGACCGCGTCGGAACTCGCGTCGCGTACCGCGGAGGCACTCGACGTTCTGCATTCGCCACCTCGCGGTGACGTCGCCGGTCCAGATCAGCGGTGTTCCGCGGATCCGCACAGCTCCGCGGCAGCTCCACCTCCGCGCAGCTCCATCTCCGCGACCGCTCGGGGAAAACAACGGCGACCGCGGAGCTGCGGGTGCGGAACGGGTCGACCGCGGACCTCCGCAGCCGTCGCGTTCCACGCCGGCGCGACCGCGGTGACCACGGTCACGGTCGGTGAACCGGGGTAAACCGCGGCACTCCGCGGTACTCCACGGCACTTCACGTTCAACCGCAATAATCCGCGGTGATCCGCGGTGATCCACGGTTGACTTCCGCGGTGAAGTTCACCGCGGAGGGTATCCGCGGAGAAGCTCCGCGGAGGAGTTCCGCGGAGAAGGAATCTCCGCGGAGGAGAATCTCCGCGGAGACGCTCCACGGAGGAGCTTCTGCGGAGGGAAAAACAGGGGAGGAAGCTGGCCGCCATGCCGAAACCAACCTCCTCCAGTATGGCCGCCGATGCAGCTGCCGAGGGCAGCGCCGTCAGCGGTCAACGTCGACCACCGCCATCATCATCACCACAGCGGCAGCAGCAGTCGCAGCAGCAGCAGCAGCAGCATCCACTGCAGCAACAGCAGCAGCAGCAGCAGCGACAGCTACAGCCGCTGACACAACAGCAACCACCGCTGCAGCAGCAGCAGCAGCGTCCGCCGAGTCCGACTACTNCGCCAAGTGCGCGCACTGGCGGACCTGCAGGCGGAGAGCCGCGATACCTTGACGAGGCAGGTGGCCGAACTACAGGAGATGCTCAGGGACTTGCTGCCCCAGCAGCAGCACCAGCAGCGTCCGTCGACTGACCCGAGCAAAGACCATCTTGCCCACGGCGGTAATGGTGATGAAGTCGCGGCGAACCTCTCAGACTCAGGCGAGGAGGGCGAGGAAGAGGTGCTCCGAGCGCGCCTCGTCCGCCTGGAGGCGCGTCGCAGAGCGCGTGAGGCCAATGCGGCCCTCCAGGGCACCAGCTCCAGCTCCAACGTGGACCCCGGCTCATCTCGCCGCCCACTGAGCTTTGAGGAGCTGGCTTTGCGGGCCCGCCTGGGTAAGGGAATTGCCTCCTCGATGCCTGGCCCCGCACTGGCTTCGGCCGTTGCTCTGCCAACGGTCAAGCCACCCAAGTGGTTTGAGTCAGACCCGCCCGTTTTCCGGACTGGTAATGACTACAAGTCCTGGGAGCCACGTTTTCGCATGTGGGCCATGAGCGAGGGAGTCCTCCCTTACTACCTCGCACCATATCAGGCGTCTGACCCTGCTCAGACACACATGGCAGTCCGCGCAGCTTCCGGCCTGATGAAGGCCGCCCCCGACTTCACCAAGGACTTCAGTCGGTTCCTTGGCGATTCGCTGACCGGGGCAGGAGCTGACCCGTACGCGGCATGGGCACTGGCCGTCACTCTGTTTGAGGGGGCCACCTTGGCGCTGACATCCCAGCGCCTCGCCGACTTCAACTCCCTCTGCCAGACTGCTCAGGAGTCTGCAGCCGACTACTGGCGCCGGGCGATCCAGCTGTACGAGGATCTTGGAGACGACGCTCCAGCGCAGTACTCCGCCCT
>SZWC01001738.1:188826-201812 GCA_023375785.1 Penium margaritaceum | reverse complement strand
GGGGGAGTGTGTGCCAATGCAATTACTGGTTTGTCTGTCAAACGTCAAAAATATACTCTGGTTTCACGTTTCTACCTCCGTTGGCAGAGTGAGCTCCTTTTGGGCGAGAGGGAGACCCGACTGCAAGAGCTGAAGGAGTCGGCGGCATTGAAGGAGGAGGAGGCCCGACTGTGCAAGGCCGAGGTTGAGGCCAAGCAAGGGGAGCTGAATGCGATGGAGGCAGCAGCAAGAGAAAGACAGCGCCAACTTGACCTTCAGGAGAATGTGGGTTCACTCAATCTGTTCGGACTAAGGTTGCGTCGTTTGCACGTGCTTGTGCTCAAACCAAGGTCCGCCTTGTTCTTTCTTCACAATTCTTTGGACTCTTTCCCTGTCCACTTCTGGAGCATGCGAAGGTGTTTTGTTGTCTCATCTATCGTGCGAAGTGGCCCATCAACCCTCCTTTCATTTGTGCTTCCCTCTCATTTCTATCCCTCCCCCTCCCCCTCTCTCTTGCGATTGGGGTGTTTCATTACAGGCACTGATGGAGAAGGCAAGGCGGATTGGGCAGCGGGAGATTGATGCTGCTGCACATGCTGACGGACTCGTGAAGAAAGAGGAGGTAATCTAACGCAGGTTGCCGGTGCTGCAAGACAACTGGGGGTTGGGGATGAGTCTGGACTATGTAGACTGGATGGCTGTGCTTCACCAGGTAGAGCTGTGGCAGGAGTGGAACCGAGGGTGGTGGGGGTGGGGGGGGGGGGGGTGCGTATTGGGGGAGCATTTAGGGGAATCTTGCTGACTGCCTGACTTCTACTGGGTTGAAACAGAAGTCAGTGCAAATGCAGAGTCTTGAGCCATTGGCCTGGACAAGGCAGTGTGGTGGAATGAGCTACTGTTGCCCGGGCGGTTCCCAAGCTGTGTGCTCAGGCGTGGAACCGCTAATCTAATGTCGGCATGGTTCTCACTCACGCTTCTGTTGCAGGGTCTGAGTGAGCGCGAAGCAAAGCTGGAGGAAGAACTGGCGTCGCTTGCGCGCGAGCAGCAGCGGCTGGGTGATGCAGAGGACGCTCTGCAGAGGAAGCAGGAGGAGCTGGAAGAGCTCAAGGAGCAGCTTGTGAGTCCGTCAATGCCCGTCTGCTGACTCTGCAGAATTCAAGCCAGAGGCAGATTTGCGGTGTGTGTGCTCATGCACAAATGCGTGCGTGTTTTGAACTGTTTTGTCCCCTAATGTTGTGGTATTTTGGCCTAGGGACTAAGCATTTTCAGCCAATTTAGCCTTTTGCTGCTCGCATGTTTTGCTGCCACTGCAGCAGTGAGATGTTCTGTTTTGGAGTGAGAGATTACTTATTTGCGTGGGTGAGTGGCATAGTGTGTCCAATGTTGGCATGCGAGGGGAGTTTCCTGTGCGAGTGCTGCGACATCCCTTCTTACTGTCTTAACGAGCTTGTTCATTGATGAGAAATGCTACGGCAAACTGGGGGTAGAGTAGCTGGTGGGAGAAAAATCCAGTGCTGGTGAGGTTGTGGATGTGACGCTGTGTAGGAGAGCAGTGACACGGTTTTTGGGGTCGGCTGCTGTTCTGAAACCCCTATGTTGATGTCTGTGTGTATTCCCTTCGACCCTGTTCGTGTGACCTCCCTGCGTTGCTGCCTGTGTGGATGGCAGGCGCAGCAGCGCAAGGATGTGGACGCTCTGGAAGCAACTCTAGCGCAAGGCCGCATCGGGCTGCTGGAGAGGGTGGAGGAAGTGGAGAGGCGGGAGAGAGCTGCCAAGGTCAGTCGGAGTGCTTCCTCTTCCGCTTGACTGCTGTTGTGAGGCCTTTACAATGCTGTCCAGCTTGCCTTTCCAGAGTTAGGCTGCTGTTTGCCTCACCGTGGGCTGTGTACTCGAGGTCTGCGCGAGTCCAAGTTTCGCGCATGTGCTGGCCTTGCTTGCTTCTCCTTCCGCATGAGGAATGTCCCTAGGAGGTGTGTGTGTTTCCCTTGCACTGCTGGCGCTATGTGCACATGTGAGCAGGCGGCACAGGATGCGCTTGAGGCTGAGAGGGAGGATGTGGCGCGTTGGAGAGAGGAGGTGCGGCGGCAGTCTGAGGTGGTGGCGCAACGAGAAGAGGCTGCGGAACGACGGGCTGCAAAGCTGCACGACATGGAAGAGGCGGTGGATCGCGTGGAGAGGGAGGTTGCTGCTCGGGACAAGGAGGCCAAATTTGCCACGGAAAAGCTGGGCATTGATTTGCAGAGGTATGTTCTTGTGGCCCCCGGGTGCTTTTCCACTGTGCTGACCCAAGCTGGATCTTGAGAGGAAACATGTGAGATGCCCTGCAGGCTGATGGTCTTGAAGAGAACTCAAAGCTTCTCCACATCCCTCTGGTCCAATTGCACATGTGCTCTTATCGCATGCTTCCGTCCTTGCCTTTAAGATTGCTGCGATTCTCTCACCTTGGGTATGTGCACTTGTGCTTGCAGGCTTGAGGAGAGCCGGGTGGCCCTGCAGGTTGACCGTGAGGCTCTTGAGAGTGAAAGGGCCAGCAGCGCTGCCGACCGTGCAGCCGCGGCTCAGGAGCTGGAGGCTGCGAAAGCAGCCAAAGAGACCACGGCGCACGAGCTGGTGGAATTGCGCAGAACCAGAGAGGTGGTGGATGCTGAGCTGGCAGCTGTGAAGCAGGCCAAGGCTGAGGTGACGGCTGAGATGGAGTCGCTGAAGATGGAGCGTGAGAGGTTCGAGAAGGAGTGGGAGATCCTGGATGGGGAGCGGGAGGAGGTGGTGAGGTTGAGGAGGGAGGTTGTGAGGATGCGGGAGGAGTGGGCGGAAGCTGTGGAGGGAGAGAAGGCAACTCTGAAGCTGCGGGAGGAGGAGCTGGATGCTCGAATCGAACGCGAGCGCAATGGGGTAGAGAGGGAGCGCAGTCAGATGGTGGCTGCCGTGGAAGCTCGCAGGAAGGAGATTGAGGCAAGCGCCATCTCAGCAGCCACGTTGAAGGACCAGGCAGAGGTGGAGAAGACACGTGCAGCTGCTGCTCTGGCGGAGGTGGAGGAGAAGAAGGCGGCGCTTGCTGCCGAGCGACAGGAGCTGCGAGTGGAGAGAGAGGGGAAGAGGGAGGCGGAGGAGCGGCTGATGCAGCGACACATGGAGATTGAGCAGGAGGCACGAGCTCTGAGAGCAGAGCAGGACCGCGTGGAGGCTGCTGTGGCAGAAGTGCGTGCTGCAAGGGATGTGCTGGAGGAAGAGAGGGCTGACCTTGAGGCAAGGAAGGAGCAGATGATGTTGGGCATTGCTGCGGAGAAGGAGAACCTTGTGTCGGAGAAGGAGGCTCTGATGGCGGAGGTGGTGGGGCTGAAGGACACGCTCGAAGCAGAGAAGGCGCTGTTGGAGGCTGAACGAGAAGAGCTGAGGCGGAATGAGGAGAGGCTTGAAGCCGGCATGGCGGAGCTGGCTGAGAGGCAGGCAGAGGTTGAGGCAGGGGAGAAAGCGCTGGCGCTGCGCTTGGAGCAGGCTCGGGAGGTCGAGGAGAAGCTGGGTGAGGACCTGGCAGCTCTCCGGGTCAGGGACCACGAGCTGCTGAAGCTGGGGGCGGAGATGGAGGACGAGAAGGTGTCCCTGCAGCGGGCGGATGCTGCACTTGAGGATGAGCGGGAGGCGCTGGCGCTGGAGCGCAAGAGGTTTGAGGCTGAAGTGAGGCAGCGCGTCGGGCTGCTGGACATGGAGAGGCAGGGCGTGGCGCAGGAGCAGGAGACCTTGCGTCTCAAGTCGGAGAAGGAGGCGGCTGTTCTGGAGAAAGAGCGCGCGGCCGTCGCAAAGGAAAGGGGTGCTGCCATGGAACAGAGGGAGGCTGCGAGGAAGGCCTTGGAGGAGGTGCAGCATCTTCGAGCGCTGCTGAAGGAGGAAAGGGCAGAGGCAGCCAGGGAAAGCAAGCAGAGGAAGGTGGAGGTTGTGGAGTTTCAGAAGGAGAAGGCTGCTGCGGAGAAGGCTGTGAAGGAGGCGAAAGAAGAACAGGAGAGAGTGAAGATGGAGATGCGTACAGTGATGAGGGAGAAGGAGGAGGTGGAAGCCACCCGAGCTCTTGCGGAGAAGAATGCCGCGGATATCATGGTGAAGATTGAGGCGGAGAGGCAGAGTGTGGCGAGTGACCGCGATCTTGCCCTCAAGCGCATTGCCAGAGAGGAGGCAGGTGTGGCGAAGGAGAGGCAAATGGTGGCGAAAGAGAGGGCAGCTGTATTGAAGGAAGGGGAGAGGATCGAGCGGGAGCGTGCAGCAGTTCAGCAGTCTTTGATGGAGGTGCGAGCAGAGAGGGACAAGGTGGAGGAGGCGAGAGCAGAGTTGAGGAAGGAGCTGGCTGAGAAGCGGTCTGAAGTTCTGCAGATGTCGAGGTCCAAGGGGGAGGTTGAGGTCGTGCTGAGGCGGATCAGCGAAGACAAGGACAAGGTGGAGGCAGAGAAGAGGCGGCTGGAGAGCATCAAGGTGGAGCTGGACAGAACGCAGGCGGCTTTGGAGGCCGAGAGGCTGGCCTTTGAGCAGGAGAAGCGGCAGGCAGAGATTGCCCAGCAGAGCGCCTTGTCTGCTCTCACACAGCAGCAGGAGGCTGCTCAGAAGCAGGTGGATCTGGCCACGGCACGTGTTGAGCAGGAGATGTCCAAGCTTGTGAGGGAGAGGGAGGCTGCGGAACGGGACAAGGCGCATGTGCTCCGCCTCAAGGAGGATGCTGTAGCGGCGAGGGAGGAGGCCAAGGCGGAGCGCGCAGCGGTGCAGGTGGAGAGGCGGGAGCAGCGGAAGGAGCTGAATGAGTTGCAGCGCGAGCTGCAAGACCTGCGGAAGCAGCGTGCGGATGCTGAACGGTACTTGGAGGGTCTGAGGGCGGACAAGATGAAAAATGAAGCTGCAACGGAGGCTTTGGAGCGCATGCGCAGTGAGGTGGAGGAGTCTCGTGACTCTGTGTTTGCCTTGGGGGCGAAGCTGGCTAAGGAACGGGAGCAGCTTGCGCTGCAGAGGGAGGAGGTTGCATGGGCCCTTCGAGAGGTTGAGCAGAACAGGTCTCGCCAGATGGAGTTAGTGGCGGAGGCTGAGCAGAAGAAGCAGAGGGTGCAGCTGGAGAAGGAAGCGGTGGAAGAGGAGAGGAGCAAGCTCAAGGCTGCAGCCCAGGAGCGGCAGCAGAAATTGGAAGAGCTGGAGGAGGCGAAGAGGGAGCTGCAGCGTGCCAAGGCAGCGGTGCAGGCAGAGAGAGAGAAGGTGGAGGTGGAGAATGCGCAAGTGGCCAAGTTGCAGGCCCAGTTGCAGCAGCAGTTCAAGACGCGTGAGGAGGAGCTGGAGAAGCTTCGTGAGGAGGTGCAGCAGGAGAGGTCGGAGATGATGGCAGCACACCGCGAGCGCATGGAGAATGAGTACGAGAAGCTGTTGAGGTCGCACCGCGAGAAAGAGGCAGCGCTGGAGGGTGAGCGCGTGGAGCTGAAGCGTCTGAAGGAGGTCACTGAGGCGGAGCAGAAGAGGATCAGGGAGCGGGTCACGACAGCGGAGGCCGCAGAAGAGTCTGTGAGAGTCCAGGCTGAGAAGGCGAGGCGGGAGACTGTGGAGTTGAAGCGAGCCATTGCTGAGAAGAAGGCAGAGGAGAGCCAGATTGCGGCGCAGCTGCAGAGGGTGGAGAGGGAGGAGCGTGAGGTGCAAGTCCTTCGTGCCCGCCTGAAGGAGGAGACAGAGGATGTTGAGAGGGAGAGGCTGCGGTTGGCGGAAGACCGTCTCAAGGCCCAGACTGATGCGGACGCGATGATGGCAGTGGTGGAGAAGCAGAGGGATGAAGCGGCAGCAGAGGCTGAACGGCGTGAGCGGGAAATGATTGCACGCATCCGGCGGCTGGAGGATGAGCACCGCCTCGATCGCGAGAATGCCGAGTCTGCCCTGGCTGATGCACGGTTGGCTCTGGAGAAGGAGCGGGAGCAGGTGGCACTCGATCGTGCAGAGGTGCTGCGCGAGTGGGAGGCTGTGCAGGCGCTGCTGAAGGAGGTGCAGGATCAGCGCGCTCGCCTGCGCCAGGAGAAGGAAGAGGCCCGGAGGGAGAGGCGCGACAGCCTCGACACCTCGCCTCGCAGCATGGCGCTGGGCCGCATGAGCAGCATTGTGGGTGGTGGTGCAGCTGTTGCTGCTGCAGCGGATGCCTCTCTTCAGCTCCGGGCAGCTCAGGACCGGATTCGCGAGGAGAGGGAGGAGCTCAACCTTGAAAGGCACGAGCTGCAGGTGTGTAGTATGGGCGTGTTCTTCTACAGCGGGCGCAGTTGCTCTCTCTTGCTTACAGCTCATCTTTTCCTTGTGTATGCTGTGCACACCATTGGCGGTGGTGGAAACTTGGACCACTGATCCTGTATACAGGTCTTAGCTTTTTGTAGTTTGCCTGACTTCCTCCTGGTTATCGAGAGAGTTCCTCACATGTCACTGACCATGCACGCTGGCTGCCTCCTCCATCTGGGAACTTGCTGCAGGTGAAGCAGTTGACTCTGGAGAGAGAGAGAGCCGAGTTGCTGAAGGAGGCAGAGCGTCTGCGTTCCCTGCACTTGGAGGGTGGCTTAAGGGAAGGTTCAGCTCCTCAACAGCAGCTGCAGCAGCAGCAGCAGCAGCAGCAGCAGCAGCAGATGCCACCTCCGCGTAGTCCGACTCCTGGGGCTGTTGCAACAAGTGTGGGTGGTTTCGGATCACCCATGGTTGGCCCATCAGGCGAGGCGCCTCCTGATCTATCCCTGCCAACATCGGCTGCACCTGTGCAAGGTGTTGCAACTCCACGTGCAGGCGGTTGGTTTATGGAGCGCTGCCGCAGGCTTCTAGGTGGAACCCCCCGACCTGCTCTCGCTGCTGAGAGGGAGACTGATGCTGCTGCTGCTGCTGCCACTGCAGAAGGTCAGGACCCCGATGCCTCAGCTGCTGCTGCTGCAGCTACTCCTGCAGGGAAGGAAGGTGGAGAAGATAATGGTCTGGAGCCTGGGGCTGGTCCGACGCAGGAGGGGACTGGTGGCCAAACGGAGGCACAAGCGGTGGTGGAGGCGGGTGTTCTGGAGCTTTACTCCTCCGTGCACCTTGTTACTGTCGTGCAAGCAGAAGCGGGCACTGGTGGGGAGACTGCACAGGGCACAGCTGGCTCAGACCCAGCAGTGCCATCTGCTGCTGATGGTGCTGATCAGGGGCTGCAGGGTGAGTTGAGAATGCAGGCTAACTCTGCAGCTACTGGAGGAGAGGAGGGCGCGGGGGCAGGCGCCCGTGTCCTAGCTGAGATTGCTACAGAGCAGCATGCTGAAGATGATGAGCCTGCGCCAAGTACCCCGCGAGCAGGGAGCACAAGCAGGACTGGTGGCGGTGCAGGCCAGCAGGGTGGGTCTGCGGCAGGGAGGCAGGCTCCACCAGCTTCGGAGGGAGCTGCAGCAGGTGCTGCCGGTGCTGCGACAGCGGAAACCAGTGCAATGAGTATGGAGACTCCCAGGCGCAAGCGAGGACGGCCTCGCAAGGACCCAGAGGAGGAGACAGATGATGATGCTGCTGCAGGTGCAGGTGCCACCAGTGCTGGTGTTGCTACTCCTTCAAGCACCCGGAAGCGGAGTCGTGCTAAGGCCACACCACGGACCCGCGGTGGGCGCGGGCGCAAGCGGGGGAGAGGTTCCAGAGCTGGTGACACCTCGGGAAGAGGCCGGACATCGTCCTCAGTGGCGGAGGATGACGACGACGAGGACGAGGGACATGACGGCGACGACCAGCAATCAATCGCCAGTGACGTGGCTGAGGTGGAGCTTGTGCATGGCACTCCACGAATCGCTGAAGATGCAACCAGCGAGCGCCGAGAGTGATGGTCTTACCAGTAGTTCTCGAGGTAAGTTCTTATGGTTATCCTTCTGCAACTAGTTCAGTTTTGGATTCTGCAAGTCTTGCTCCGCTTTTTGAGCTGGTCATCCTTGTCATTGGGCTGGGGGCACTTCCAAGAGTGTGGGTGGAAATCATCATGCTTCCATTCTGCCTGCTGGCTAGTCAGCAGCATGAAGGAACATTCTTCCTGGAACTCGACCTGCGAGTGAGTAACCCTCCCATTGCCTTGCAGGACGGATCAAGGTCTGAAAGGGCTACAGGGGCAACATTGAGCAGCAGCGGGGCATCCTGGATCGGAATGAAGTTCTGGCTGTGAACTGGAGGCGCGGGGAACCCAGTGGAAAGTGTGCTAAATTCTGCAGTTGCCTGTTAATTGATGTCGGCATGTGTGTGGTGAAGAAAAACAAGCCAGCTTAGTTAGTCCACCAATACACGGTCAGTCGTTTGACTGGTGGGTGGGTAGGACTGATTACCTTCTGCACGTAAACCTGCTCACTGTGAGACTGTAGTATGTCTGCATTGGATGTTTTTGAGGTCTTCCATCATGCGCTGGGATGTGTCAGTTCAAATAAGAAGTGGCGCACATGTCACTCCTCTTTGATCCTAAGTGTGAATGCACAGGAAGACTTTTGGAAACCAGGCTCACAATCTCAAACACTGAGCAGGGTGGGTGCCACAATACACACACTGCTCCGTGTCAACATCTTGTCTGCCTGACCAGCCAGAAAACAATGAAGTGAGAAATTTAGAATGGTGTGAACAGTTAAGTAGCACTTTGACAGTAACCAAACGCCTTGCACAATGGACAATCATGTTCAACACAGTATCCTTACACTGCAGCTGAAGTTGTCAGAACCACTTGAACACTGACGTGATCCTTGCAAGTATAGGAAGGAAAAGCAAACTACTGCGTCAAAAGCATGCAAGAAGCCATGAGCTACGAAGAGCTAGGACAAGTTGACGAAGCCAAGAGCTTCAGAGAATACAACACCACTTGTTGCGATGTGAGCCGTCCCCATCTGTTTGTACACAGTATCGTGGCTACTTGGACATGTCCATGCTCATGGAGATCCTTGATGCGGACCCAACTGGCGCAGGAGCACCATCGGGTGGTAGCCCACCCATTCGCAGCTGCCAGTCAACTACCAAGGCATGTTGGGTGCTCCCTTGTTAGTGTTTGACACACACGCAAGTGACCTCTTGTCTCTGCCCACTCACTCACTCACTCACTGCAAGAGACTAAACACCATTGAAGCCATGGTCCAAGCAAGGCTGTACGGGTGCAAAGCAGGAGTGATCCCAGCCATGCTCACGCTCTTCTGTGGTGGAACCATGCAATTCTCAGTGGTTGAGTGTGAGCCACTCGGTGGTTGAAACCTGAGGAATTACCTGAGTTGATGCATGCACCACATACGCTCGTGGTCGATGTGGTTTCTGGAATTATGTTCATGCATGCTGTGCAGGTTGTTTGGTTCTTGCCCGGGTTGCTGATCCTACGGGGCCACACACTCAGTCGCTCTGAGGTGTGAGAAATCGCGGCGGCCTTTTGCCGACCGGTCAGGTTCGACCCCGGGGTGGCGACTGTGTAGTTACTGAGAAGTTACATGCTAGTGCGGGTGTATTGATGTGGATGAATGCATCCAGACACATAGGGCAAAAGACGCCATGGATGCGGTAACTTCCTTGCAGAAACTTGCAATTACACCGAGACAAAAAGGTGGAAGGGGGGCGAGAGAGACAAGTACCGGTATGCACTCACCCACCACGAGCATCGAGCTCGGGTGAGTGGGTGCCGCCACCCGGGGGTCGAGCCCGACCTCTGGGAATAACCGAGGGCGGCTACTCACCAATGCACGGTCAAGACCGACATGGTGGCCCCCTAAGGATCAGCACCCGGGTAATATGCAGCTCCCCCAACACATGCAAGGCAAGATAAAATGATGCAGAGCACGACAGTGAGAGCGTACGGCCCTAGCATCTACCGCATCACACAGAGTGTCATAGAGGACTGTGAAGAATCATGCAATGGTAGCATGGGTGCCAGAGGGCCCCCCTGGGTCCAGCAGCGGCTTGAGGACGTTGACAGCTCCAGCCATGATGGCTGCGTCTGACACCTCCCCAGGTAGTACCATTGTTAGTTAATTTGTACATGGGTGTGTGGAGAGTGTGTGAGACAAGTGGGCATAGAGTTATGAGTGGCCAACGAACTTCAACAGACTGGGCCCCACTTCGAGTCACTCGAGTGGTTGGCCCGGCCAACTGTGGCTAAGACCTCGCTTGCTCGTTACTCACCACTTGTTGTTCTTGCGTGATCTCTCAACCGGGTTTCTCACCTCACTCGCTCCACCCGGTCCATGGATGTCTCTCCTCCTAGACTAGTGTGTGTGAGAGCTTAAGGCGGTTTCTTGCCGCTGCCTACTGGTATCAGAGCAGGAGGGATCCCTCCCTCCGCTCCATCGATTCGGGACCCGTGGAATAGAGACGCTGAGGGAGTGCAACGACGTCTCGTCGACTGTACCTACCCTTCAGAACCTCGGCGCGTGGCACCACACCATGTGATGCCTCACCACGGCATCACTCTACCGTGGCCCTTCTAGGCGAAGGGTGCTGCTCACTCTAATCCCGAACCCCGCACTCCACTCTTAGATCCGTGCGTGTCTCTTCTCTTCTCCCGCAGCAGCTGCCCCTTGACGATCTCTGTCCACGTGGGTTCAGGCCTCTCGCCTCTCCCATTGCTGCGGCCTGCTTCTCCAGCTCCGCATCTTGCAGTCACTGCCGAGCCCGCGTGCATTCTAACACCGGGCGCCACTCTCATCGGCACCTCACCACCCTCTCAGTCACATCAGCAGCCGCATCTGCGGCTTGAAGTGCCGCCCTGGCTTCACCACCGGAGTCAGAGCCTATCCCCTTGTCACCAAGGGGTTGGCGCGAGCAAGCACGCATGGACGAGATACTAGCGCGTTACGAGGCAGAGCAGCTGTGCGCGTGGGAACGTCGCAGCCGGTGCCACAGCCCAGGCTACCACCCGGGGGAGGACTACGACCCCGCGGAGCACCTTGCGCATACCGACGCCGCGGAGTACGCGACTTACTGCCAGTCCGCGTCCGACGACTCTCCAACTGTGCAGAACACACCAGCCACGGGGCCACTACGTGAGCAACTTCGTCCTGCATCACCTGTAAGCTCACCTGTTGCACGTAGAACCCGTCAGCAGAGTCTTCGTCTTCGTGCCGCCCACTCTGGGGCAGCACCAACTGTGGAAGCAACAGTTAGACAGCGGACAGAGGATTCTGCCCACCGCACTGCCTCACCAGCAGCGTCGCAGTCATCGCCATCTGTCTCTCTATCCCCTGACACATTCTCAGTGCTGGAAACCGCGCTTGTTTCTAGCTCGGCTGTTGCGTCCACTTTTGCGGCCACGGCCCATGCGGCACGTGCCCCTGCTACCACCGCAGCCGGGCGGGCGATTGACACTTACACTGCCACAGCTGTTGATCAGGGCCCCCTTGCTGTAGCCACTGTCAATATCGCCACTCAGATTGCAGCTGCAGCTGACTCCATTGCATCCGTAGCAACTTCGGCAGCCACATCACTCTCCAGTGCGGTCACATCCATTCGCGACTCTACCGCTCAAGTGTCGACTGCTGCAGCATCCTCATCCTTCGGCCCTCAGGTCCGCCTTTTGGTCACAGCTGCAGCAGCCGTATCAGCTCTCACCGGTGCAGCCCTCACTGGAG
Organism: Penium margaritaceum; assembly: GCA_023375785.1. Classification (NCBI taxonomy): domain Eukaryota; kingdom Viridiplantae; phylum Streptophyta; class Zygnematophyceae; order Desmidiales; family Peniaceae; genus Penium; species Penium margaritaceum. Next base: position 190,263 of record SZWC01001738.1, on the reverse strand, counting down.
TTGCCTGCTTCATCGTCTCTGCTTCCTCTTCTGTAGCAGTCATTGCGGCGTCAGCTGCCGCAACACTGTCCCCTTTGTTTAGTCTACACCGCTAGGCAGGGTGAACAACCTCTCTCCCACCACTTGGAGCTTGCTTGCCTTCTCTTCCTCTACTTTATGTGTTTGCTTGCACCTTCCTTCCTTTGGCTGTGCAGCATTACCACTACAGACCCACTCTTACCTCTCCACGCCCACTGGGGCAGGGGAAACTCTGCCCGAAAAATCTTGTCAGTCTCTTGCGTTGCACGTCATGCCAGTTGATGACGATCAGTATGCGGAACTGCAAGAAGAGCTACGCAAAGAGCGCGCAGCTCTCCAAGCAGCTCTCACTGCACAGCGTGCCGCTGAAGACAAATTGCGTGCTGAGCAGGGCGATCAGGACACATATGCAGACCATATCGCCGACCTTGTCCTCAATCGTCTGCAGCCTGTCTTGCGCTCCACGCCTGCACTTTCTGCTGCTGCTGACATCGCTGCTGCCTTTTCTTCCAACCCTGCTTCCGCATCCACCAGCACTGGCTCTCAGCACTCTGACCCCGTGGCAGCTGCAGCCGCTGCAGGCGCCGCCGCTGTTAAAGCCCTCGTGCAGCCTGCACACCGCAAGCCAGACTTTGACTCCACACCACCCCACTTTACCTCTAATCTCTCTTTCACGTCCTGGGAGGTTCGCTTCAGCGCTTGGGCGCAAGGCGAGCAGCTTTGGGAATACTACCACCTGCCTAATCCCACTGCTCACCCCCCTTTTGTTCCCACTGATGCTGAGTCTGCGCGCGCTGTCCGTGCACTCATTCGCGCTGACCCTGATGACCTCACTGATGAGATCGGGTCCTACAATGCTGACACTGCGCGTGTTGGAAAAAGGACAACCGTCAGATCATCTTGATCCACTGCTCTACTGGGCTCGGCACAACATCAACAAAAAGAAAAACAAGAGGGCCGAGAGTGAGATCGTCATCACTCTCTCGACCCTCCTGTGGCGGGGCATGGTATGGCTGTGGACAGGCCTCTTTAGGCGTCCCACTGATCCATCCATCCGCGACCCTACTTCCTCTACTCATCCCATTGGAGCTCCGGAGAGCTGACGGTACATCTGTATCGGCAGTGATATATATCGGCAACTTTTGGACCAACAGGATGTGTGGTCCGGGAAACGAGGCGAGAGTGCGAGCGTGAGCTCCTCTCGACTTCAAGGCTGCTGACGTGGCATGGACCAAGTAACCGCTGAAGATATTCCTCTTTCTAAAAGTGGATCCTGTGGTCAGGCATCCTGCGAGGGCGTTTTGGATTGATCAGCACCGTTGGTATCGAGAGATACGGTCGGACCATCATCGTGAGCCAAGAGCCCGAGCCAGATCGATGGTCATGAAGAAGCTACCGCAGATCCGGACGATCTCGTCC
>SZWC01001738.1:153652-172669 GCA_023375785.1 Penium margaritaceum | reverse complement strand
GGGTGGCTGAGCCACGTAGATCTCCTCATCCAGAGAGCCATGGAGGAACGCATTGTTCACATCCATCTGGTGTAGTTCCCAGTCATGCTGAGCCACTACACCGAACAGAGCTCGAGCTGAGGTCATACGGCAGACAGGGGCGAAGGTGTCAGTGTAATCGATGCCCTCAATCTGAGATTACCCCTTGACGACCAAGTGAGCCTTGTGGCATTCTAGTGAGCCATCTGGATTCACTTTCTTGCGAAAGACCCACTTGACCTGAATAGCCTTCCTTCCAGGTGGAAGGTCGATAGCTCGTAAACTTCGTGCTCTCGAATGGCGCAAAGCTCATCCTCAAAGGCAGCAAGCCAAGCGTCATCATCCTTTGATGAGAGAGCTTCCCTTAGTGTGCCTGGGTCAGGCGCCAAAGCAGGAGAGCTCTGCGTGGCAAGAGCACACGCCTCCGTGCTAGGTCTGACGACCACAAGATCGGCTGCTGCATCACAAGCGATGTGGAACTCGTGAGTGACGAGGTCGTGCCCTACTGGACACGCTGGGTGTACCTCTGTGTGCTCAGTGCGGACACTCAGGCCTAGGGCCTTTGTGCCGGGGTCACCACTCACGACGCTGCGAGTGGAGCGCCTGGGTGCAGGACTAGACGCTCGCTGAGCTCCGGAGTCCAATGGTCGAAGACGACCGAAAGGCTCACGGGAGTAACCTGGGCTCGAGGGGCGCACCTCAGGCTCAGGAACGGGCACAATCACAGCCCGGGAGAGCTGAGCCAAGGGAGCTGGTGATGTCGTGCAAGGAGAGGCGTGTGTGGGAGACACGGGACTCGGTGTGGCAGTAGGGACAGATGAGGCAGGACCACACACAGAGGCAGGAGTGACGGCGGACACAGGAGTACGCACAGGTGTAGGATCATGGGTACCAGAGGGAGGCGAGGGAACCGGGGTAGAAACCGGTGGTGCTGGAGAGGTCTCTGGGCTGACAACGATGATCGCTGGGTCATCAAGAGCCGGAGACCGTGAAGTGGAGGGAGCTCGAATGGACACATCAGCCTGAAGAGGGGTGCTCGCAGGCGAAGACTCCCCCATACGGCGAGATACCTCACACGTAGGGATGTGCCTGACAGACAGCGACGTAATCGACGTCAGATCACGGTAGGTGAGGGACTCAAAAAAGAGCGCTTCGCGTGACTCAACAATGCGACGATGGGTAGGGTCCCAAAATCGCCAGGCCTTCGATCGCGGGGAGATGCCGACGAAGGCACACAAGCAACCCCGCGGTGAGACCTTGGACCCCTGCTGGTCCTCGGTGTACCACACGGAAGCCAAGGACCCCCAGACGCGAGCGAGACGAAGGTCAGCACGATGGCCGAACCAGAGCTCATACGGTGTGACGTGGTCCGGAAGAAGACCGTGCGGGAGGCGGTTCCAGACCCAAGTCAGGTAGGCAAAGCCCTCAAAAGCGAAGGATTCTGGGAGACCAAACTCAGACCGCATAGCGCGAACCGCATCCTCCATGGTGCGGTTCCAACGCTCAGAAACACCGTTCTGCTGAGGAGTAGCAGGAGCGGAGACCTGGTGAAAAATCCCGTGCTCAACGAAGAAGCTATCCATCTTGCCTAGAAACTCGCCGCCACGATCCGATCGGAAAGTGTGCAGCGTGTGGCGGGACTGACGCTCAGCCATCACTAGCCAGAGGCGAACCGCGAGAGCGGCGTCACTCTTCTGGCGCAGGCTGTAGACCCACCGCATCCGGGTGAAGTCATCAGTCAGAATCAGGACGTATCGACCCCTATCGGACATAGACTCGACAGGAAGAGGACCAAGAAGGTCTGAATGGACTAGCTCAAGAGGGCGAAGTGCGCGAGATCGTGAGTCAGGGTAGGTGTAGCGATGCATCTTACCCTGGGCGCAGAAATGACAGTCGGTCTTGGGCGGCTTCTCGAAAGAAAACGCATCAAGACCGAGAGCGGGCTGTGTCCGAATGAGCTTCGACACAGTGTCGGAGCCCACATGACACAGACGGTGATGAAGCAATCGCTGGTGCTCAGGAGACAGAACACCAGTGACAAAAACACGAGCTGAAGGGGAAGGGGAGCAAGGAGCAGAAGTCCGGGAAACACGGTATAGGTCATCCACAACAGAGGCACGCAGAACAATGCTGCGAGTGTCAATGGCAGTCACAGTCACGGACTCGGCAGTGTGCTCCACAGAGAGTCCCATCAGTGTGCAAGCAGGTATAGAAAGCAAACTGAGCTCAAGGTCAGGCACAAACAGCACCTTGGAGAGATACAAGGGGCCAAACGGACCATCGAAGCGCACGACCCCAACACCCTGGAATGGCAAGGACTGACCAGAGCCGGTGCGAACGGAACGAACAGACGCAATAGGGCCGAGAACAACGAAGTCACTACGACGACACGTCATGTGATGAGTGGCACCTGAATCGATGATCCAAGTGCCACCGGCATAACGACTGGAGGACGTCACTGTACAACGAGCAATGGAACACTCGGCCTCAGACGGGCGCTGAGCAACAGGTGGGGAGAAACGACGAAGGGCACAAAGGTGGGACTCATGAATCCAATCTGTACAGTCAGGCCCATCATCATCACATGCCGACTGTGCCCCCCCCACACGAGTCATCCCGAGCCACATGGACAGACGAACCGATAGTCTGTGAATCACTCGGTTGTGACAACACACTCGCACCTCCCTGAAAGCGGAGCGCCAGAAGGTGGCGAAGCTCGGCGATGGTGCGGTCGCGTGGGTCCGGATCACTGCTACTCGCCGGTGGGGAAGCAGGAATAGCTGCAGTCGTGGCTGCCACGCGTCCCGAGGAAGTCGAGGCTGACGTGCTGGAAGCGAAACGGAGGGCGTGTGCCGCCTGGAGCCCACGAGTAATCCGCGCCCAGTCGAGCGGCTGCTAGCACTCTGTGTAGCGATGGGCGCCGCCACAGTTGTAGCAGTGAACGGAAAGTCCACTACTACCACTGGAAGACGACTGCTGCTGTGACTGCTGATGACCTGGTCCCCGGTACCCCTTCTTCTTCCTCCCCTGAGCTGCTGCTGCAACACCCTGTGTCTGAGTGGGTGTGGGCGGGGCCAAAGAGGAGGAGGAAGATGAGGACGTGATGGACGATGAAGAAGGAGACTGCAGGAGGGATGATGGTGGTGATGCAACGACTGCTACAGCAAGGGCAGTCTCCTGATGGGCCACGGCTGCCTCACGGGCTGAATTCACCTGGAGGAAAAGCTGATGCGTCCAAGGGAGAAGCTGCAGAGTGGCTGAGAAAGGCTCAAGGATGGTGTTGCTGTACCGTGTGAAGATGTCAGTATGCTCAAGGTGAACTCCGAGCATCATCGTACGGAGCGCCCACAGCTGTGTGCCTCCGGAGGTCCCAAGACGCGTGTAGATGCGCATGGCGCGTCGCCAGTAATCGGCTGCAGGCTCTCCAGGCCCCTGACGGAGAGAGTGGAAGGCACGAATGTGTGCTGCTTGGGTGGCGTGCGTCTCTGCGGCCAGCAGGGATAGGGCCAGATCCCAACCTCCGCGTGGATCGGCGCCGGTGCCTGTGCCAGGCTCGCCAAGGAAAGGNGGCTCAAGGATGGCGTCGCTGTACCGTGTGAAGATGTCAGTATACTCAAGGCGAACTCCGAGCATCATCGTACGGAGCGCCCACAGCTGTGTGCCTCCGGAGGTCCCAAGACGCGTGTAGATGCGCATGGCGCGTCGCCAGTAATCGGCTGCAGGCTCTCCAGGCCCCTGACGGAGAGAGTGGAAGGCACGAATGTGTGCTGCTTGGGTGGCGTGCGTCTCTGCGGCCAGCAGGGATAGGGCCAGATCCCAACCTCCGCGTGGATCGGCACCGGTCCCTGTGCCAGGCTCGCCAAGGAAAGGACGAAAGTCGACGACGGTCTCGCGTGGCATGGCGTAGAGGAGGCCGCGCATCGCCCTGGCTGCTGTCAGCACCTGTGCTGGATCTGTAGACTGATACTGGCTGTGGTAGTAGGGCCACACGCCCTGTGAAGTGGCCCAAACCTGAAAGAGGATCTCCCAGCAGTCGAAGCCGTCCTCAGTGATGTACCGTGGGGGTGGTGTCTCAAAGTCCTTGGGTTGCCGCTCCGTGGGGAGGACGACCGCAGGCTGAGGAGGACGAGAGACGGGGAAGATTCCCGGAAGTGGATAGTCACCGGGATAGTTGGGTGACGATCGCACCGTAGGAATCCCAGGAGATCTGGTCCCCGTCTACAGCTGACGGAGGCGCTCCTGAAGAACTCGAATCTCATGATCCGGGGAGTCGTCCGTCATGCCTGGCATGAATGGCTCATCATCCAGGAGGTCAGAAGGTGGTGGGTCAGGTCGAACCGACTGTTGTGTAGAGAACGCGACGCCGGCAACTCCCTCGGAAACCTGCCGTGGGACTGTGGACTGGCCACGCAGAAGCTCAGTCAGCGTACGGGTGAGTGGATCAGATCGAGCTCCTGTAACGGGTGCCTGAGCCGACTGCTGTGTAGAGACCGCGACGCTGGTAGCCCCCCCGGAAACCTGCCGTGGGACTGTGGACTGGCTACGCAGGAGCTCAGTCAGCGTACGGATGGCATCAGTCTGCTCCCGCTGTAGGCAACGCATCTCAACGTGCAAGCTCCGCAGGTCCTCAATGGCTTGCGAGCGTGGGCTCAGGACACCAGAAGATGAGGAGGAGGGATCATCTGTCGCCTTCCCCTTGTTGTCCGACGAGTCCATGCCGCCTCTCAGTATGGGTGGACAGGTCAGGTTTGTCGGATTTCAAAAGCGCCAGCGTTTCTTGAGGAGTTGAGACGCTGGCAATTTTTGACTGTCTGGCCAAAAATTTGGCTAAGTATGGTGCTGACGTCAGCAGGTTGTTGCTGACATCAGCACAACCTGATGACGTCAGCAAGCAGAAATGCTGATGTCAGCTCAACTCCCCTCCTTTTTTTTATTTATTTCTCGCGGCTCTGCGCGAGCGTGCAGCCGCTCCGCGGCGGCTGCGCGGAAGCTGCGCGTAGGCTGCGCAACAGCTTCCGCTCAGCTGTTGCTGTAGCTGTGTTGTCAGCTGCAGCAGCAGCTGCGTGGCTGCGTGCGCAGCAGTGGCAGCAGCGGCTGCGCAATGCCGCTGCTGCTGCTGCGCGCTGCGGCTGCTGCTCGCTGCCGCCGCCGCACGCTGGTGCTGCTGTTGCTGCTGCGGCGCTGCTGTTGCTGCAGCTGTTGCTGCTCTGCTGCTGCGGCCGCGGCTGCCACTGCTATGCTGCACTGTTGTTGCTGCCGCTGCTGCTGCTCTGCTGCTGCCGCCGCTGCCGCCGCTCGCTGCTGTTGCCGCGGCCGCCGTTGCGGCTGCGGGCGGTGGCTGCACTCGCTACAGCCGCCACGCGCTGTTGTGGCTGCTGCTGTGGCAGGCTGCTGCTACGGCGCTGCTACTACCGTTGTTGCTGCTGCTGCTCTGCCGCTATGCTGCTGCTGGCACAGGGGCAACGCCGCTGCTGCGGTCTCACGTGATGGGTGTGGGTTGCGTTGACGGCGACCAGCTGTCTTCGACGGGCCCCAGTGGATCTGCTGCAGCGGTGACTCTCACTGCTGCTGCTCTGTTGCGTCTCTGCTGTGCAGCTCAGTGAGAACTGTCTCACTGCTCTGATACCATGAGAGAATGCAAGGAAGCTTCCTAGAAACACTGCCGTTGACCAGGCGTCAGTGCCTGATCAGACGGTGACGACAGTCACAAGTCATGCACGTAACGGCAAGGGTTTGGCTAGGGGACACAAGGCAAAGTGTCTGAATGTTTCAATAGCATTTGCAGAGAGAGATGAAAAATGACAGGTCCATGGCATAAGTACCTGCCGCGGCGCACGGCCGGTGTCGCACGCGGCAGTGCAAGATCTGTCCTAAAACCGGTCCAAAACCACTGTTTTGGCCGTAACTCTGCGCACACATGTCAGAACGCTACGCCGTCTGAACCTAAACGTGCAGAATCACAAGCCGGACGCTACGACTGGTCACATGCATGCATCCAGCATCGAACGGTGGACACACAATGCAAAAACATGCAAATCGGGCCCACGGCCAGTCCACCGATAAAGTCCTGCGTGTTGCAGAAAAGCTGCAGGAGGTCCCGGGTAGCGTCCAGAGCTCTGGAACGGCGGTCGGTCAGCTCCAAGCTGGTAGTCCGCCACCGGACGACGCACCGGTACCGCCTGGGTCCGCATCAGGGATCTGCACGAGTATGGACACGGCCGAGTGGTCACAGAAAACTGTACAGGTCGACAGGAACGTCACAAATCACAACACCCATGACCCGTAGGATGTTCGATATCAAGTGACTAGGAGATATTGTTGCCGATGTGGACTAGCAAACTAGGATATTGTGATCGCGGTTTGTAGACCAAGTAACGACAAACCCTGTGTTATTCTCAATGCGTCAGACGTCACTGTACCACGATAAGTAGCGTCGGTCCAGTCAGTCGAAGTCATTCAGTCATGTACTGTGCTTGCGATTATCAAGAAAGCCCCCTAGGCCTTGCCTCTGTGTTCTTACTCGCAAAATTTCTGAAATTTCGGCCCACTTCCTTGAACCTGATGTGAACTCACAGAAGATTTTGTTGTGTGGGCTTTGAGCCGACACTGCTCCACACAGTTCTTGTGGCACCACCGATCTTTTAAAGATCCCAAGACTGCTTTATCACCTGCGACATTGCCGATGTGATGCACTTGTTGCGGTCCGACATCCAGGTTTGTGTGTGTAGCTACTAGAATTTTCTCGGTGATCAAGACCCGGACAACCGGAGACATGTTCCGGTGTCACGAGGCGACCTGAGGCTGTGCTGGTCGAGACCCGCGCACCTTGTGGGTCGTACCGGTACGATGTGGAGACCCAGAGCCTTGAACCAGTGTGTGCGTGTCGGGAGCTCATGACGTGTTGCCCGGTGCTTAGTTATGCACCTTGCTCGTCCGTCAAGACCCGGGCATCCGGAGACATGTTCCAGGGTCACAAGGAGACCTTCCTTGCACATTACGAACGTGTCCGGCTTGTTGTGTTGGACGTTCTGGTTCAAACGGCACGTCAATCTGACGCTTGTGCAGAAAGTTACGGCCGGGCGAGTGTTTCAGCCTCGGGAGGGCCGTTCTGGCAGTTTGCATGATTTTGTGCAGCCAAACGCGCCCTTGGCTGTGTTGGCTGCGCACCCGGCAGCTGGAAACCTAGGCAGCAGGTTGGGACAGCATGTGTTGTCGATGCAGCGTGCGGGTTTCCACGCTCGTTGCTTAAGTCTGCTGCCCCCTCAGTCTGCTGCTCTAGAGACTAAGTCTGGAAGCTCTGGGTTTGTTACTCAGAAGTGCGCGCGTCAATGTTAGCGCCAGAAAGTTGCAAAAAACTGAAAGTAACTGATTAGCAATGAAGAATAAGAAACAATGGGAGACCCCTCCAAGTTCTAGCTCCCCTCACTAGTGTAGAACTTGTTACTCAGCTAACCAGCCAATCAGAAAATAGTGCTAGACCTGTTTTCTGGCAGGCAGGGTTTTCTCGGTGAGCCCTGCCAGACGCCCGACAGCCCAAAACCCGGGCGTCGTCCGTTTTGCCTGAAAACTGGACCATACCATAATACTGACGCTGCGAACGCAGTCGTGCGGTCAGAATCAGCTAGAAAAATAGCTACAAGAAGTTATGGCTGCACGAACCCAGGCAGTGCCTATGACAGTCAACGATGCCAAACAGGGCCATACAACAGGAGACATGGACCCTAGGCATCGCATGATGCTGCAGACGCAATGCCATAGCCAGACACAACGCTAGGTGCATGCAGACAACATCTGCAGTGGCAGTGACCGCCGGCGACCCGACCACCGAGGAGGCCTGCCGATGGAGCTGAGCGTATCGCCAGAGGAGGAGAGTCTCTAGCCACGGGTAAGTGGGCCTCAGCGTGCATCGGCTCCACCGACCGACACTCCAGCGGCGTCAAGTCTTGCCGTCAATCATCTGCACGCCGATGTACACAAGCCGGGAGGACACAACAGAGTACAATGAGAGATGCACGAAAACCAACACTCCCCCATGACTCACATATATGTCCGGACACCTGAAATATCACCTACAGGACCGAGCATACTAAAGGCCTCACGATAAGCCGTCATGTGATGCGTGGCCCTAAATTCGATGATCCAGGTCTCAGCAGGGTCCTGGACCGGGGTCGCAAGATCACTAACGGTCACATGGCAGCAAGCAAGGGACGCGGACGCAGTGGAAGGAGGTACAAATCGAGACTGCCAATCGTCAAGCCAAGCAACGTCGTCATGGGAGGGGGTAGCGGAGACCATGAGAGACGACGAGAAAGACGAGGAAATGGGGCACGACCGTAGCTTAGTCTCAGTCAAGCAGGGCTAGACAGGGGAGCAGGAAGTGATGCAACTCGCACTTCCCTGGGGAGGAGGGCGAGGCAGGCCGAGCTTGAGCGCGATGAACTGCTCCGGCTGGCGCTCACGGGAGGATGGCCCTGGAGTGTAGACAGAGTGCGGGATGATGGCGCCAGAGCCCGGGTAGAAGAAGGACTGTGTCGGCGTCGACGGCTGCGGCGCTGGTGTCGGCGGGACCGGCGAAGCAACCGCAGTGGTGGAGCTACTGGACGAGGCGGAGGTGTCAGAGCCGGCGACAGCCACGGCGGCAGAGGCGAGACGGCGCTCGCGCTGGCGACGCATGGTGGCGATGACGCGTGCCTCATCCGTTGGTAGAGGGCACGTGTACCACCCGTGCCCGGGCTGGCCACAGTTGTGGCAGACCGAGCCGCCAGCGCTGGACCCGGTCGACGACTGCTGTTGCTGCTGCTGCTGATCCTTGCCTTTCTTGTTCCGACGCTTCTTCTTCCCCGACGATGATGAGGTAGCTGCGGCGGGGGAGGTAACGGCCACGAAGGCGACGGCAGGGGAGGCGATGGCCTCCATGCGCTGGAGTCGGGACTCCGGACGAGCTTCCTCAATGCGGAGGAAGAGCCCGTATGCCCAGGGCATGAGGGTGCCCTGGGCTGCCATGGTGGAGAGTATGTCGTGAGGGTAGTGGACGAAGACGTCCGCGTACGCTTCGGTGGCACCACGCTTGATGGTGAGGAGCGCTGCCAAAGGGGGTGGGGCAGCGGTCCCGAGGCGACAAAGGATGTCCTCCGTCCGCGGCCAGTAGGAGGTGACCGGCTCGGTCTCCCCTATGTGCAGGGAGTTGAACTCCCGTAGCAGGCGGCTAGTCTCAGCGTCGCAAGACAGGCGATGGGGACGAGTGAGAACATGCCACGCGGCTGCAGGGTCTGGGGTGGCGCTAGCAGTGAAGTCGCCTAAGAAGGGCTCGAGGGCGAGGCGAGAAGCCGGAGGGGCCAATATGCCCTCACCCTGCACCCAGATGCGGAAGCAGAGCTCCTTGCTCTGGAACTTCTCGCCGGCCTGAAGCGGCGGCCGCAGCGTCTCAAAGTCCTTTTGCCTGCGACCGGCACCCATAGTGGGGCCAAGGACGGAGGTCAATGTCTGCCGCTGGCGCAGAGTCTGCTGCTGCGCCAGGTATTGCGTGGCAGCAGACACAGCTGGGCTGGCGTGCCCTGGAGGGGGGAAGGATGGAGGCGCATTGGGGGCAGACTGAGAGACTAATGGTTGCAGTACCGCAAGCTGCTGTGTTGGGGCGACGAGCTGTTGCTGAAGAGCAGCGAGGGGGTCAAGGTTGTCGCCAACGACGTCAGAGGGCTGCTGGCGCCGCTGCTCCTCCTGCTGCTGCTGTTGTTGCTGCTGCTGCTACTGTTGCTTCCGCTGTTGCTGCTGCTCCTGTTGCTGCTGCTGTCCCTGTTGCTCCTGCTGTTCCTGCTGCTCCTACTACTACTGTTGCTGCTGCTGCTGGTGCTATTGCTGCTACTGCCGCTGCTGCTGCTGCTGCTGCTACAAGTACTGCTGCTACTGCTGCAGCCGCTGCAAGAAAGGGGGGGATGGGGGTCCCCCCAACAGAGGAGGACCCCTCCCCAGTGGGGCTACCAGCCATGGTGGGATGCCGTTTGTTGTGTTTTTTTCTCTTTGTGGGGTGCTGACATTAGCACGTATGTCTGCTGAGGGCGGTGGACGTCCTGCCCACCCTTGGGATTACTTCCCCCTTCCCTTGCTCCCTTCTTTGGTTTTTTTTGTGAGTTGATGACGTTAGTAGTGACGTCAGCAGTGACGTCAGCAGCGGGATGCTGACGTCAGAAGTGGTGGTTGTTGGAGCCGTTGCTACAACTGCTGCTGCTACTGCTGCTGCTGCTGCTGCTGCTGTTGGTGCTGCTGCTGCTACTGCAGTTGGTGCTGCTGCTGCTACTGCAGTTGGTGCTGCTGCTGCTGCTGTTGCAGTTGGTGCTGTTGCTGATGTTGCTGCAACGGTTGCTGCTGTTGCTGTTGCAGTTGTTGCCGCTGCTGCTGCTGCTGCGGCTGCAGTTGCAGCAGCAGTTGCTGCTGCTGTGGGCTGCTACGGCTGCTAAGGCTGGTGCAGTAGCGAAGGCAGCTGCTGCAGCAGTGGCAGCGAAGCAAGTGGGGTGGGGGATTTTTTGCTCTTGCCATTTTTTTGTTTTTTTCCTTCTTCCTTGTCTGTCACAGCGGGCAGCTGCCCGCTGTCAGCTGCGAGCAGCGGGCTGTTGCTCGCTGGCACCGAGCTGCTGCTCGCTGGCAGCGGGCTGCTGCTCGCTGGCAACAGCGGGCTGCTGCTCACTGCTCTCTCACTGCGGGCAGCGAGCAGCAGCAGCCACTGCTGGCAGTTGCTCGCTGCAGCTGCTACTGCGGCTTGCTACTACAGTTGCTGCAGCTGCTGCAGCCTGCTGCTGCTACTGCACACCGCTGCAGCTACTGCTTGCCGCTGCTGCTGTGGGCTGCTGCTGGTGCGAGCTGCTGCTGCTGCGAGCTGTTGCTGCGGGCTGCTGCTGCTGCGGGCTGCTACGAGCTGCTGCTTCTGCCTGCTGCTGCTGCTACACGCAGCTGCTGCTGGCTACTGCTGCCACTGCTCGCTGCCGTTGCCTGCTGCTGCCGCTGCTACAGACTGCTGCTACTACGTGCTGGTGCAAGTCACTGCACCTGGGTGACGTTGCCGCGTGCGTCGTCGCCCCCAGGTGTTGGACGCGGCCTGCCGCTCACCTCCTCGCGTCACGTGTGGGGGTCAGTGCTGCCGAAAAAATTGCGGCAGCATTTCCCTTGGCCTAGTGGCCGTGGGAAAAAACCTGATGCCGCCACCAGGCGGGTCAATGCTGCCGGAAAAAACTCCGGCAGCATTTCCCCTGCACTGGCGCGTATGGGGGTCCGCCGGCGTTGTCTGGCACCTATACGCCAGTCTTCTGCTGCTGCTGCTTCGCTCTGGCTCTGATAACAAGCTGGAAACCTAGGCAGCAGGTTGGGGCAGCATGTGTTGTCGATGCAGCGTGCGGGCTTCCACGCTCGTTGCTTAAGTCTGCTGCCCCCTCAGTTTGCTGCTCTAGAGACGAAGTCTGGAAGCTCTGGGTTTGTTACTCAGAAGTGTGCGCGCCAGTGTTAGCGCCAGAAAGCAGCTGAAAACTGAAAGTAACTGATGAGCAATGAAGAATAAGCAACAATGGGAGACCCCTCCAAGTTCTAGCTCCCTCCCACTAGTGTAGAACTTGTTACTCAGCTAACCATCCAATCAGAAAATAGTGCTAGACCTGTTTTCTGGCAGGCAGGGTTTTCTCGGTGAGCCCTGCCAGACGCCCGACAGTCCAAAACCCGGGCGTCGTCCGTTTTGCCTGAAAACTGGACCATACCATAATACCGACGCTACAAACGCAGTCGTGTGGTCAGAATCAGCTAGAAAAATAGGTACAAGAAGTTATGGCTGCACGAACCCAGGCAGTGCCTATGACAGTCAACGATGCCAAACAGGGCCATACAACAGGAGACATGGACCCTAGGCATCGCATGATGCTGCAGACGCAATGCCATAGCCAGACACAGCGCTAGGTGCATGCAGACAGCATCTACAGTGGCAGTGACCGCCGGCGGCCCGACCACCGAGGAGGCCTGCCGATGGAGCTGAGCGCATCGCCAGAGGAGGAGGCTCCAGCGACGGGTGAGTGGGCCTCAGCGTGCGTCGGCTCCACCGAGCGACACTCCAGCGACTTCAAGTCTCGCCGTCAGTCATCTGCACGCCGATGTACACAAGCCGGGAGGACACAACAGAGTACAATGAGAGATGCACGAAAACCAACACCGGCCTCACAGCTATTTAGGTGGTTGTGGTTCATTGTTGTATCTCTCTCTGCACATGTTTTCTATAGAGGCACATTTGACACCCAGTTTGTGTCGCCTAGCCAATCCCTTGCCGTTTCGTATCCAACGTGTGTTGACGTCACGAGCTGAGTGAGCGCTGACGCCTAGTCAGCGGCAAGTTTGCTAGGAAGCTTCCTGGAATCCTCTCAGATCTGGAGTTCGATCAAGATCCATGGCTAGTCAATGGGTGAAGCTTGTCAGAAACTGTGGAGCAGTTCCAACGTGGCCTGAAGGGTTCTCTGTGTTCACGGCTACTCTTGTGCTAGTTCTGAGTCTAAGCGTGAGCTTTCTGGTCGCCTCATGCTATGCTCGTAGGAGTTGGACACAATTGCGAGACAGTCGCTTTTGCGAAGAGAATAACGACATTTGCATTTGTTTTTTGGACATGGACATGGACATGAGCTGACGAGTTGTAGGGCTAGTCACAAGCTTCCCAACGCACCAAACTGAATGTGATTTGGTTAACCGTAGCACTCACTACATCAGCCAAAGCGCGGCACCCCAATCCAGCCGCTCAATTGGTGGCACGCACTACTTCCGCGAGGCGAGGTGCCCTCACACATCAAAGACCCATCAAAACGTCTTTCCGAAGGCACATATGTCCCTACACATATTGGTGGTGCCCCCTGCGCTTCTGGGGTCCGGTTTGATGAGTAAATCATTGAGTTTTGTGATGGGGATTGATGTGGTTTGAAACCTGTCCGCGGACCTGCAGTCAGAATTTTGAGTTTCCCTGAGTAACAAACTGTACTCAATGAGTTTCGGACTCCGAACCAGAATTTTGGCGAAGTCCCTCTGTAACAACCTGTACTACTGACATCCGGCGCACCATTTGCCGAAGTGAGTCGGCGGTCCTCTGGAGCAAAAACGCCAGATGTGTTTTTGTTACTCGTTCAGGTGGATTTTTCACTGGCAGTCAAACTGCGGCCGACTCCCTGAGCCGCCACGCACGCCCCAATTTCAGAAGCCCATATCTCTCTTGTTACTTGTTTGATTCTGGTGAAACACCAGATTTAGCAACTTGTCCGTTTTGAGGAACTTCAATCCAATATGGATATGGAGAACTCTTGAGGCAGCTTGAGTAAATTGCGAGGATTTTCCCACTACAACGGCTTGTCAACGCCTTCCAGCGTCGCCTTGGGAATGCTAAGGGAAAAATACAACATTCTTCCCCTTGCACCTTGTATGCTCGCTGCTCCTGCTTGCTCTCACTCATCTTTCGTTGCACCCTCCAACCCTTCATAGCCGGTCATCCCAAGTCCGGCCATGCTCATCACGTGCCAATCCAATGGTTGTGCTTTGGTCAAGCAATCTGCAAGCATGTGGCGCATGCTGCAATGCTGCAGCACCACCTGTCCCTTCTCCACCATGTCCCGTGTGTAATGGTAACGCACGCCGATGTTCTTCGTCCTCTTGTGCTGCATCGGGTTGTTGGTTAGTGAGATAGCACCGGTGTTGTCCTCATGCACCACCGTTGGCCCTTGTTGTGCCAGGCTCAGCTCCCCCAACAACCTACGAAGCCACACCGCCTCCTTGACCACTTCGGCCAACGCAATGTACTTTGACTCTACTGTGGAGGTAGTGATGCAATCTTGCCTTCAGTTGCACCATGAGACCGTTGCACCAGCGAGGAAGAACACGTAGTCGGATGTAGACTTCTGCTTGTCCACATTGCCAGTGTAGTCTGCATCAGTCGTAGATTAGGCGCAAAGGTTTGGACTGCCCTTTGCCGTCAAACCTCAGGCATACGTACCGCATCGCCTATAGGTAGCGAAGGATGTGCTTGACCGCCTTCCAGTGTAGTGGTCCTGAATCGGACACATAGTTTCTCACTTGGCCCACCACATACACCAAGTCTGGTCGAGTCACCACCATGGTGTACATGAGGCTACCTACCGTCGATTGGTAGGACACCCTTGCCATAACCTTCTGCTATTCTTTTGTTTGTGGCGCCATTGCCACACTCAATTCACAGGCGGTGGAGTCCGAACTGCCAACTAGTTTGCAGTCCTCCATGCTGTACCGCTTCAGCATCTCGGCCACGTATTTGGCCTGTCCCAGCTCAAGCATGCACGTCCTCCAGTTCCGTGTGATGCTCATCCCAAGGTAGTAATCTAGCTCCTCATGTCCAACATCTAGAATCTGCTACTCGGCTACTTCTTTAGCTACTTTAGGCTCGGCATGTCCGTCGAGCACAAGATCAGGTTGTTCACGTAGAGTGATGATCTGATAGAGCTGTTTGTCGTGCTGCACGAACACGTTGTGATTCGACTCACAGCGCTTGAAGCCGAGTTGTGCCATGAATCTGTCCATCTATTGGTACCAGCATCTGGGTGATTGTTTTAGCCCGTACAAGGACTTCCGCAGCTAGCACACCTTACACTCTGGCACCTCCATGTAGATCTCTTTGTCTATGATGCCGTTGAGGAAGGGTGTCTTTACGTCCGTTTGGTGGAGCTCCATGTCCTTTGCGGTTGCCACCACATGGATCGCCTGGATGCTTGTGAACTTGGCAACGGGAGCAAACGTCTCATCATAGTGCTCGTCCTTACGCCACGTGTAACCCTTTGCCACTAGTCGCACCTTGCACTTGTCAACCATACATTCCTTTGTGAACTTGGTCTTAAAGATCCACTTTGAGCCGATGACCTTGGCATCTTCCGGCCTGTCAACCAGCTTCCATGTGTCATTTTGCGTGACAGACGACATCTCCGATTTTGATGGCTGCGTCCCATTGATCCCCTTCGGGCCGCGTAAGCACCTCCTGCACGGTTGTTGGCTCCATCGATGCAGCCAGCATGCACTGCATCATGCCGATCCATTGACCGGTGCTTGTGTTGAAACGCTTCCCCGCTTTCCGCTGCCTCCCGCTACGGCGCAGCAGTTTTGGTGGTGCCTCATCGCTCTTCTGTGATCACTCCGACTCTACACGTGGTAAATCATAGACCGGATGGCTCCCCAGGGATCTATCCCACTCCGGTGAAACATCAACCGCACGGACGGTGCGTCTAGTGGATTTCCCATCGATGCCTGATGCGTACTTTGCCGAGAGTGTGCTCGTTGGCACCCTTTGTGCCTCATCCGCTGGATCCTTCTGGTGGATCTCCTCATTAGCTTATTTGTCATTAGAGTCATCTGCATCGATTGCCACCGCTGGTACAGTGTCGTGCTCTTATGCAGCATCCTCAACTTCGGCATCCGTTGGCTCATTCTCATAGTCAAGGAGCTGAAACCACTCCCCTGTGTTTGGAGAGTCCACCATGCCTACATCTTAGCTGCTAATGTAGCTCTATTACTCATCAAACTCGACGTCTCGGCTGCGGATTACCTCCTCCTTGCGCACGTCGTAGAGCCGGTACGCCTTATGTACGCTCTCATAGCCAAAGAAGAGAAACGACTTCTGACGATGCTACCCGATGAGGCTATCTCTGCCAGGAAAAATCCGGCAGAGTTTCCCCTGCTCGGACGCCTTTCTGGGACCTCCGGCGTAGACTGGGACCTGTACACCTTGCTGCTGCTCAGATCTACTGTTTCTACTACGCTCTGGCTCTAATACCAAGCTGGAAACCTAGACTAGAGCAGCGTGTTGAGGCTGTAGCATCGCTAGAGTAGGTATGGTCCCACGCTCATAGCAGTAGAAGGGGGCAGCAGTGCGAAGCAATGAGTCTGTGAGAGCGAAACTAGGCGCTGAGGAGTTAGCGCCAGAAAGGCAGTGAAAACTGAAAAGAACTGATTAGCAACTAAGAATACACAACAATGGAAGACCCCTCCAAGTTCTAGCCCCCCCCCTCCCAACTCTGTAGAGCTTGTTACTGAGTAGTAATATACCCATCGTTTTGCCAGATAAAGCTGTGGTATCCATAGTAAAAAACGAACTGACGGCGGTGTCCAGAGTCGAAAACGGAAAGACCGCGCTGTCCATAGTCGAAAACAACATGACAGCGGGTGCCCATGTTTTTCGTTGTGCGAGCAAAAACGGGCATGGCTGATAGATTTTTCATGTATATATCACATCTGACATGGTTTTTTACTTCGAGCTTCGCCGGTCGTCGCGAGCTCTCAGGAGGAGTTTCACGGTGAAACCTCCCTGCGAGCTTGCGATGACCATGCCAAACCCCCCATGTAAACTAGGGGGTTTGTCGTTGGTTTGGGGGAGGTTGCAGGATTTGGCGCACGCTGTGATGGAAGAAAGGGCATCTGCCGGGATCCGCTACCGCGGGGCCCGGAAGGTGCCCGGGCAAGTGAAAAAATGTAACCCAAAACCCCTAGTTAAACTAGGGGGTTTGTTGGATATTAGGGGGGGTTTGCGAGATGCGGCGCACGTGTGATAGAAGAAAGGGAATCTGCCGGGCCCGCTACCGCGGGGCCTCGCAGATGCCCGGGCAAGTAAAAAAAAAAACCAAACCCCCCATTGTAACTAGGGGTTTTATCGGTTATTGGGGTGGGATTTGTGCGATGCGGCGCACCCTGTCACGAGTTTTGGAGTTCTCACTTGCGACCTCCAAAACTCGCGACAGGGTTACTTCTGACATCGGCGGTGCCGGTGTCAGCGTCGTCCACTTCGCCCTCGAAGTCGGGGAAGTCCGACTTCGAGGGCGTGGGTACAGTTGTCTTTTTTTTTCCGTTTTCGCTCGCACGACGAAAAACATGGGCACCGTTGTCATATCGTTTTCGACTATGGACAGCGCCGTCTTTCCGTTTTCGACTCTGGACACCGCTGTCGGTTCGTTTTCGACTATGGACACCGCGGATATAACGACCGAAACCATGGGCACCGGAGCATTTGTGCCCTCAGAAAAGTAACCTGGTTTCTGGCTAACAAGGTTTTCGTTGTGAGCCCTGCCAGACGGCCGACAGCCGAAAACCCGGGCGCCGTCCGTTTTGCCTGAAAACTAGATCATACCATAACACCAACGCTGCAAACGCATTCATGCAGTCAGAATCATCTAGAAAAATAGTAGGGAGGAGTTATGGCCACCTATACCCAGGCAGTGTTTACACCAGTTCCCGGTAACAACGGTGTCAGATCAACATGAAACTTGGACCCTAAGCGGTACATGACACTGCAGACGCAATGGTGCAGTCAGATCCAGCACTGGACGGATGAAGACAGCATCTGCAGTGGCAGTGACCGCCGGCGGCACGACTGCCAAGGAGGCCTGCCGATGGGGCTGAATACGTCGACCATAGGAGGGAGGAGGCTCCAGCAAATTGCGTGTAGGCCTCCGCGTGCATCGGCTCCACCGGACGACACTCCAATAGTGTCATGTCTCGCCGTCAATGATGTGCACGTCCATGTACACCAGCTGGGAGGACACACCAGAGCACAATGAGAGATGCGCAAAAAACCAACATATGCCAGTGCCGGTCCTCTCTGGCACACCTTCTTGTAGGTAGCTTTGATTGCTAAAATGAGCAAGCAAGCAAGCAACAGGTGACAAGAATGGCACCATGGATCGGGGGCAAGCTCACGTAACATGAAAGTCAACTAGAGAGAGACAGGTGAGTGTGTAAGGAGCAAGCGAAGTGCTAAGTGCCGGTTGACCGGGCCACCCACGCGAGCCTCTCGACGTGGGGCCCGGACGCCACCCAGGGATCGAACCCGGCCCTGGAGCGAGCGAGCTCCAGGCGGTTTCTCACACGTCGGCATAACCGGACGTGTGGTCCCGAGGGATCAGCAACCCGGATCACTATGCTATAAGCATGCAAGTGTGTCCGAATCCAACCAGATCACAAGCATACGCTCCTACAAAATGTGTCCCCCATTTTGGCATGTAGAGTATGAACTATCACTACACTAAGGCTCTCCATAGTTTGTCGTTGGTGCTGTGGTCACCACTTGACAACATGATGGTGTCACCACCACTGTACGCCCAATGCTGTGTCACAGTCTTGCACCAGAGAGTCTCAGTCCAGATTAATCACATGCAGTGATATGTGTGTGTGTGCGTAGAGTCTGTTGGTATGTGTCCCACAGTTGTGTTGTGACCTCTGGCCTCGCTGCACACTCACCGCACTGGTGCAGGTGATTAATGTTGGAGTGACACCGGCGCTGGCGTCACCGCCCGAGTGATACCGGATCACAAGAAGACAGTCAGAACTCTTGTGACTGGCTTCAGGGCTACCTCTAACTCAGGAATTTACCACTTGCATTGTGTTGACACTAGGATTCCTAGTGTGTGACGGGGGTGTGTGTGTTTGGGTTATCTTCCCAGACTTGCTAGGTTGTATGCGTGCAGATAATTATATGGGTTAGGTCCCAGGTTCGAGACTCGCTGGGCGGGGTGCGAGCGAGGTTGGGCTCGCCGTTCGCCCGCTCGTCGCCCCGCCACCTGCTCTGCTGCACCTAAGACCTCCGTCGCTTGTTACTCATCTAACTAACGCGTTTCTTCGCTAGTCAAGTGTCTTTCTGCCTTGGCGTCTAGTGCCTCACTTGCTAGGTGATGCATCACTTCCCTCGCTCTCCCCTAACCAGGTTCTTCTACCCTCTGGTATCAGAGCAAGTGAGGGAAGCCGCTGTTTTCCCCACACGCCCGTCAGGTTCTGGGCCGCCCACCGGTGACGTGGTGTCTCTTCACCACGCCATTCACGTCTTCCGCCGCCGGCGCATCTGCCCTCTAGCAGTAGCGTCAACCTGGGAGACCACAGTACGTCTAGATAGACAGTACTGTGTCTCTGGCGAGTGGCTGTGTTCGCTCCTGTGGCAACACCAACCGACGCCACCCGCCACCCGCCATCTTCTCCTGGCTGCACCGC
>SZWC01001738.1:114878-137870 GCA_023375785.1 Penium margaritaceum | reverse complement strand
TGGGAGCGGCGAGGGGGGAGCGGGGCGGGGGGGGGTGCATCGGTGGCTGTGGGTTGACGGTGCGGTGCGACTCCGTCAAATCTTGGGTGCTCTTTCGAATCACGTTCAAGTCAGGAAACGACGCAGATATGAATTTTGCAGAAGATGCTCGGCTGGTAACCACCCACTATCTCAGGTCGCCACCTAATCTGCTTCAGCAAATGAATTTACAGCCAAATAGCTCATTTACGCGTAAAACACAAAGAGTGACTCTCATCCACCTAGCAAAGGCGAAAACAAACCTGAAAAGCCCAGTCCGAAATCATGCTTGCTCGCAGCATGCGTCGACAGGCGAGCAAGAAAAAACAGTGCATGAAGACATCGCTTTGACGCGAGAACCGCGATGGAACAATGACCCCTTTATTCTTTTTACACGCAAAACCCCCAGTTTGATTTAGGGTTTCATATAACAAACAAAGATGTCATCGCTTTCGCAATCAAGAAAAAACGCCCTCCATTCATTTTTTTATGTACACGCAAACCCAATCGTTTAACAACCAAACCTCAATCAAACCCTACCCCATATTAAATTTGGGGTTTAAGGGATCTAGTTCTGCGTGGGCTCCACATAGGCCTTGTGGTAGCAAGGCCCAACAGGTTCTCATTCAATGCATAGATAGTCTCAAAATCCCCTCAAACTTTGGAAAAACCGCCCCCAAAAGTATCACAAACCCTTTAAAGAAGAAGTTTGTGATGCTAGCAGGGGTCGCCCCATGGCATGCGGCCTTGTCATACATCTTTCCCTTTTTTCTTTGTTACTGGAATAGCGGGAACAACTAAGGGTTAGCTAGGTTATTTCTTGGTCAAAAATGGGTGAATGAGCTATCTAGATCCAAAAAAACTAGGTACATGTGACTTGCTCCCATGAATGTATAGTAGCTCAAGCCAACCTCTCCATGGTCTAAGCGTGTCATGGGCCCATGGACAGATGAATGAGATGAATTGAGGATCGAAAAGCCACCATCACCACTAGCCCAGTGCGCCATACTTTACATCTAATTTGTTACATTTGTTCTATCCTTTGTGCCCTCTTGCAAGGAGCCAAATTTTTAAGATAGAATAAGAAGAACTTAGGTTTATTGGGACAATGTCCAAGAACCTCCATCGAGCCCCATGGAGGAATGAGCAACAAAGAAATTTTGAAGACAAGCTCTTTATGTTCTTCAAAATAAATTCTCAAAGGGTTTCATAAACGATAGTGTACTTCAACTCAAGCCATAACAACATCTGTTGGCCTAATTTGATGCAAGAGGAGTATCATCAGGAAATCTGTTACGTCACTCCTTACCACAAAGAGTGGCATTATGATCAGGTTTCCACATGGACATACCAGGATGAGAGACTACATTTATCTTTCATGCTTATGACCAACCTTATGTTGACCTTTTCTTTTATAGGATGCCTCTCAAGAAAATGAGCAGAAGTAGCTAGCACTTATCAAAATCAAAATCAAAGATTTTTTTAGATGTGGTCATGTAACTAGTCATACAAAAACGTACTGTCGATAGAGTCACTAAGGATCAAGTGCACAATCAATGGATATTCCGTTAAGTTGGTTTAGATTACATTCATTCCACTTCATTAGGGAATTATTTAGGATATCATGGACTAAGGAGGGTTGACTGGTACTGTTGGGGTTAAGGGGAGAGGAAGTAAGCATTGAGGAAATCTAGCCTACTTGGTTTCTCCTCCTAGGTGTAAGACTAGGATGTTTACTATGTATTGAGCGAGTTTTACCATGGAAAACGATGTGTCAATCTTTGTGCTGACAAAGACAAGTTGAAACCTTTCATGGATTGTGAAATAAAAAATATGTAAATTCATCATTGTAGCTCATCTTTAAGCCTTTCTTCTCCCAAATCTAAATATGGTGGCCTAATTTAATGAGTGGTTTGCAAGAATTGTAAACTTAGAATTCATTAGTAGCAAATGAGGGAACACGAAAATGATGAAAGATGCAAAACATCTATACCATCCAAATTTCAAAGATGTGAAGTAACCATAATACGAAAAGAAGATAATCATTATTTTTCTTATGCCAAAGGGGTTTGAAGGATAATTGTGATGGTTAAGTGAGGTTGGGAAGGGATTATAGCCAAGGTAGTGGGTCGAAAGGAATGGAAGAACCACTATTACTTCCGCCCCTTTCCAACGACTACCTTGGCTACCAAAATCCCCTCTCTAGATCTCACAACCATTACAAGTATCCATCAAAAGGTGGTTGAGTATGAAGGTACATAGGTTATTACTAATGGTTCATCACTTCACCACGTAGTAAGGGGATGAAGAATTGCTATAAAATTATGAGACCGTAAACATATACTCAAGATAGAATGAAGAGGGAAAGAATAAAATAATAATAATTTCAGGAAATTCATAATCTTGGTTTCATAGCACAATTTACATGAAAAAATTAGATTTTAATTGCATATGAAGAGAGTAAAAAAAGCTAAAAGACTTCACTTTCATGAAGTTACATGTAAATATAACATCCAATTTTACATATTTTTGCTTTATTATTATGCAAAAATGTTAAATGTTTTCGAAATTAAATAATTTTCCTAATTTTGAAACAATGTTTCAAGCCCTTCAAAGAAAAACATCTCTTAAAAAGATGACACAGATCATTGAGTGATTATCATATGAAGTCAGGTATCATGTGGATTCATATTTCCAACCACGTGGTGCCAAAAACACTATTTGAAAGACTTTTTTACTTGGAAACTCAGAAAATTATGCGAGCAAATACAATTTATTTTAATCAGATAAGGTTCAGTTGTTGTAAAATAAATCAATGGGGCATGTGTTCAAACTTATCTATACATTTAAAACTTTACTAGAATTGGGTGCGAAATAGACACAAAAAATGCCAAAAATGAAAATTTGGTTGTGTTCTATGGTCAATTTATAAGGCATTGCCAAGGTGTTTATGGATAATCAATGTTATGTTTATTACTTTCTCAATGATTTCACATAAGAAAAAACAGTGGTTACTCCTTGTACTGGATAAAAACTCAATAAATTGCTTGCATGGTGCTATGATTCATGTGTGATCTAAGCTGTCAAGAGATGTAATGTCAGCAAAAAAAAATTAAGGTGTAAGGACATGGACACAAAGACATGAATTATTCAAGAAGAGTGTTATGGATTCATCTAAATATGTACGAGTGGAGCCATGGAGGTAGTACATTGTGAAAAGGATAAGTTAAATAAAAAACTATAGAATGCTTTTATTTCATCAAAATGGGTTTAATATCATATTTTAGAAGAATAAAATCATGTGTGAGAGGTTCTCATGGTAATATCCACTTCAATGATACATCCATACGGTAAAATTCAAAACACAAAAGGGCATTCTTTTGGGATTAAAAATTCTTACAAACACTCCTTCAATGCTAGTTGAAAATGATAATGACGAGGTTACGGATTTTCCACCCATGGCAAACGAGTGTGCAATGTCATGGAATCCACAAATAAACAACTAGTCAAGAGATATGCAAATCAAGAATTTGAAGCTAGCCAAACAAGGCAATTTTGAAACCTTGCCAAGGGAAAATATAAGCATCATATTTTTTACATCTTATAAATGTACAAATTGTAGCATTAAAATAATTCTAATACATTTTATTATTGAATAGTAACTTAAATTACTAGTAGAGATGGCCCCCAGTCACTAAAAAACACATAAATGGTGTTCTTTCTAATATTTACCTCTTATATCAGAATGGGAAGGCATCCACATCAATTTTTATAACATTTAGTAATGTAATGGTTTGCAAAAGCATTTAAAAGTAGGAAAACCTCTATTAATCACCTTCATAAATTGAATAAATTCGGTTTTCTATTTTTGCTTCACGTCCTGAAAACCTTTGACGATGATTCTCCTTCGGTCATGAAGGTTCGTGACACTTATAACCACCATTGTACATTTGAGGTATTTAAATGGGCGATAAAACCATTTACTTTATTCAACATGCACATAAAGAACTCCCACCTCTTTTCGTACCTACATGTCTTATAAATGGTTACAATATGTTTAAGCAAATGAAGGTTTCTTAGAATTCATCTAGGTTTCTTCAAACGTCACAGGATTTTTAAGGTAGCCCTTAACATTCCGCCATAAACGTAACGATTACCACCAACTAAAACCAATTATTTCCAAACAATTCAAGCAATCATCAAAACAAGTTGAAGGATATTGGCAAGGAATAATACATAGCCTTTAATATTCTTTTTTACATCCATAAAAACTTCATAAATTATGATGCAATGATAAATATGCTGGTAGCACGAATACAACTACAAAGAACAAAAGTTTATTTGGTCATTGATTGACCATCAAGTTGTGATGGTTAGCCACAAGCATCTCCCAAATAACCTACACTAGGTACATGTAAAGTGCAAGCACCATAATATAGAGTGAATACATTAACGCAACCACCAATGGCCCTTGCCACAATCCATCAGCTTGAGGGAGCTCACACTGAAAACACTTGGTACGGTCGTGCTAGATTGTTGGCAAAAAATAAAATCAATGATTTTTTATAGAATTTGTGATGTTTATTCTTGTGGTACTAATCACATAGTTGATGTGGTGGGTTACATAGTATAATATCAAAAGGCATTTGAGAACCTTCATGACAGATTTTTCTAGCGTTGCCGCATGTGAGAGGAAAGGGATCTTCATCGGGCTTTTTGACTAAAATTCTTACCATCAAGGAATGCAATGATTTCATTAAAACATATCTCCATCAGTTTGAGAAATATATTATTTCTCTTCAAGTAAAATCACAAAGCATTTATTGCTACACTCCAATGTGTAACATATTTGACATTCCTAGAAAATCATGTTCTTTCTCTCATCACGAGTAGGTTAGGATATTTAGGAGGTGAAATAAAACATTGGAATACATTTTTATTAACACCATCAATATTGGCCATCATCAAGTGAAAGGGGGTGGTAAGAATAACCTAATATTATGGCGATGTTTGGTAACATTTCTTTGTGTGGATTTTTTCTCTTCCTTAAATAACGTAGAAATCTCATAATCAAATTTTAGGTGGCGTAGTTCAAAACTTTCTCCTCATTTTGTGGAGTTAATTTTAAAGACTTGTTATTTGCTTTGTGGTCCTTCATGTTATTCTGAAGCGTGTTTGACCGACTTCTTGGTTTAATTTTTGTGTTTTATTAGTCCTTTTGGCTTGTCAGTGCCTCTTCAAATTCCAAAGTTCTTTCCAAGTTTCAAATCAACTTAAAACCTCCTTGCAACCCTGCAATGGCCATCATATAACACCAACCTCTTTGTCAAATTAGGTGATTATACATCCACAGGTGGTTATGAAACCACCTAGCTATCTCAAATATTCGATGACTTGAGATGGTACATTAGGGTTCCCTCGTTGATTATGAGGCTCGGTCCATTTATAATATTATATTTTTAAATTTCCTTATTTCTCTTTTAGTTGTGTTCTTAGAGATGCCTTAAGTGTATGTCTGTACATGTATCAACCCCTGAAACTACAATACAATACCTCTAAAAGAGTCCATTCCGGAAGTGTTTACCCCGTCTTATGCATTATACTTGTTGTACATGCAGATTAGTAGAAGTAAAGCTCTTGAACTAGGTCATAATCCATCCAAGGTGCTTGCCTTGGACTCCACAAGACCACATGGGGTAGTCGCCAATTCTTCTTCTCTTGTTTGTTTGTCACAAGTAACAGGAGATCATGATAAGAGATAATCTAGTGAGTATGTAGTTTTTATACCTGTTACGATCTTGCCTTTACATGATCAATGACATTATATTTTAAGTTTTTTTCTTTATTCACTTTAGTGTCAATCATGTGTGCATATAGCTTTCTCCTTTGCTTCTGATTTGTAATGGAGTTGTGTGGAAGGAAGCGTTTTTTCTCTTATTTGAGAACCTTATATTTGAAATTAGCGGACTTAATGTGGAGTGACCTCACCTTGTTTACCGTTGTGAGGGTAGATTCACAATGTACTTTGTGGCTAAGAACTGGAAAAATTGGCCGATCAAGTTTTGCAATCTTGAAGAGAGGACAAATCGTGTTAGTGGGGGTTGTAAAAATGAAGTGTCCACTTTTTAGTAGTTTTCAGTGTCTAAGACTTTGTTTCCATGTGTATTCGGACAGTTGGTTGAACTAAGAAACGGGCAGAGGCCTAGAGTGTTAGAGAATGGTTTACGAGTGCGGCTGGGTGTTTTGGATTGAATGATTGGGTGAGTTCAGCATTATGGCCAAGGCCAACCTTTGATTGGTAAACTATCGTATCAGTCAGATACTCGTCATCAGCCCCGATCTCACAGTGAGTTTGATAAGCCTCCTGTACACTAATCAATGTGTGTTGTTGATTGTTGAAAGCTCGATGCATTTCTTCCATTGTGCAAAAGCCCTAAGCTCTGTGTTCATGACTGGCGTTTGGCAAGAGATCTACTCTTTCGTGATTTGTGGACAAGTTGTCCTAAGAAATTATGGTTACAGGGCTCTTGACCCAAGAACGCATGACGCTGCACTCACGCCGAGTCGCGCTCAGTGTCGGCTGTGAAGGTCGGAAGGAGCTCTGCTGGCCGACCAAACAAACGCACGAGGCTGGCGCAGCAGCAGTCCAAGTGGCAGTCACCACCGCCCCTGTGTCAGCCGGCACCGACATCCGGTGCTACCAGTAGAGCCTCGCGAAGGTTCTCGAGCTTTAAGCGCTATTCTTTCGCCTGTTACGAGCTTTAAGCGCTCGGACAACGAGCGCTGAAAGCTCCTCGATTCCGTCAAGCGAGGTTCGAATCGAAATAATAAAATAATTAGGGCATGTGCGAAGGATCTCGGTTTTATGAGAAACCGGAAACCCTCCGACTTCTTGGGAGGCCTCGAAATGTTGTTCATTCATCCGCCGCAGTCTACCCGCGTTCGGATTCACGGTTGGTGATGTCAAACCACGAAACCGGCAAACAAACAGAAGAGCAAAGAGGGCTGTGTTCTATCCGAAATGAGCAAAAATGACACTAGCAAATAAGGTTAAAAATCTAGTCAGCATCAGAATACAAGGGCCCCTTCTCAAACATCTCTTCAAAGCATTTACAGACTTAAAAGGACTCTGCTGTGTTCACCTTACCATAACAGTGAAGACATCATCCACGCGCGCTAACCGGAACATGTATGCATACACGCGCGCTAACAAATTAAACGTTAAATAAGCGCAGCAAATCAGGCGGAAGTGGTCGCCCTTCAGCGCTAGAGACTAAGGCCCCTTGTGCTTACATAACGTCTTTAGGATTGTGATCATCAAGAACGCACACATGACTTGATACTCGAAGAATGGGAAAAAAAATTCCTTCTGATTACAACCGATTTCTTGATCCAGCTATGCGACATTAAGATGTTCGCATCGGAGCACAAATGGCAAAGTCGCTTGCACATCCGTACAATTAATTTTGTTAGCACAAGGTCTGGCCAGTTGCCGTCTGTCCAAAGTGTTACGTTGTTTACTTTGTTGGTCCTAGTGGGGACCTGATCCTTCTTGATGTTCTGTTTTTCCTGAATCTAGAGGCCAGCCTTCTGTCCATTGCCACCCTTGACGACCAGGGCATGGACTTCTCGTCCAGTCGCGACGTTGACACTGTGTCCGTTTGTTCCTCTGGTCGTGTGGTTATTTCTGGCTTGAGCTGAAATTGCCTCTTTTGCATCCCATGGTCTCTTCCCTCACTTCTCGTTGCCTCTGTTCTTGTTCACGTTGCTCCCACCTTGTCTCCTAAGCATGCTGACCTTTTGCATCATTGGCTCTACCACATCCACACTATTGCCATCGCACGTCTCTTGTGCACCCGTCCTGCCGCTAGCCTTGACCTCGTTGCGTTTGCACCTTTGTATCCCTCCACCTATCCTGATTACGCTCGTGACAAGATGCACTACTCCCTTTCATTGGTGTTGAATCTGTCACGCCTCATCCGCTTGATCTCGTGTATGATGACGTCATGGGTCCTCTGCCTCATGACTTCCTTCATGGTCTCGGTCGCTATGTTCTTTGCCTGACTGATGACTTCTCCCGATACCGCTGGTTCTTCGCTTTACATTAGAGAAGTGTCATCACCCATGTCCTTGAGTCTTCCTATCCTAGGATGAGTGTGCATGCTTGCGTCCCCTATGTGTTTTTCACCGTGACCGCGGTGGAGAATGTTTTGGTCATACTTCTTGCTTCCTTGAATCTAGTGGCACGCGTATGGAGTCGACAACCCCATTTACACCGCAACTAAATGGTGTATGCAAACGTTGGAACCGTACTCTAACTAATGATATCCGCTCCCTCCTCTCTGCCTCCAGTCAATCCCCTCTTTTTGCCTTTGAGGCTACGTACATGGGTGTAGATCCGAGTTCCCCATGGACTTCTCCCTTGTCATGTTATCCCAATTGAACCGTGGATGGGTCGTCGGGCTTACCTCTGTCTTTCACGAGTGTGGGGCTCCATTGCCACCGTTTGGCTTCCTTTCGATCAACATGATGGCCAGCTCTCCCCTCGTGGTCGTCTCTGTGTATTAAAGTCATCCCTTTCTTTAAAGCCTACGAAACTGGGATCTTGTGCGATGTCGCGTCATTGAAGCTTACCTCACTCCTTTCTTCGAACACGTGTTAGAGCACGACTTCTCCCATCTTGCCTCATCCTCCAATCCTTCTCGTGTCCTGTCCTCTTGGTTTGGGGGAGATTCTGGGTCCCCATCTCTGGTGGGCCTATGGTTGTCCCCTCGGTGCGGGTCCTGGCTAATAGAGCGGCCAATCTACTTGTCCCATGCACTCCTCTTGTCTCCTTGTGACTCTTCACCTCTTCGCCCCTCTTCCTCTCCCATTGCCTCTACTACAAATGGATCCTCTCCCATGTCCTAGTAGCCCCTAGTGTCTCATCTGTCAGTCACTTTTAACCCCTGTCTTCGTTCACCTCCACCCTCTGTGTGGCCTATCGCCTCCTCTTCCACCACTATCCCCCCCCGTCCTCTCTCCTTATGTCCGCGGTGGCAGACCTTGGACCCTACCTTCTCAGCCCTGCCCTGCTTCCGCTCACTCTCTTCCAACCGTCCCTTCCAATCCTAACACTGATTTTCCTACACTGGAGCCTGGAGGAGTACACTGCTCTCCTCAAGTTGCACCTCTAATAACTGTCTTGAGAACTCGGCCTGCGTGCTCTTGGGCCCGCTGTCATTGCCTCCTTCATTGCTGCCTATGTGGTGCATCCCAGTACTTCTATTGGGTATACTCTCTCATCGAGCAAGAATTCCAATAGGCATTTGATGCCTCGGTTGCTCGATATGTGGCCTCGTGTCTTACCACTACTAGTCTCTCTGTTGTCCCCCGGAGCCATGGACAGTTCGTTATGCTCGCTGTGTCACCGACTGCAATTTGTGGGAGCAGGCTATGCAAGCTGAGTTTGATGCTCACCCTAATCATGGTGTCTATGAGCTAGAAGATCTCCCACGAGGTTCAAAAGTAGTGGCAGCCAAGTGGGTGTATTGTCGAAATCTGAAACCGGACAACACTGGTGAGCAAATGGATGTTAACAATGTGTTTCTTCATGGCAGGCTTGGTGAGGAAATCTACATGGTCCAATTCATTGGATTCACAGATGGGACCAACAAAGTGTGACAACTCCTCAAGGCTCTTCGTGTGCTCAAGCAATCTCCTTGGTGCTGGAACCATGAAGTTACTACCACAATGGAGAAGGGCAGGTTTCTTAGGAGTTGTGTTGGCCTTGCCTTGTTTTTCAGTGCCCCTCGTCTATATTGATGACCCATTTATTACTTCTCCCAATACTATAACTTTTTAGTCTAGAAAGGTCCTTTTGTAGTATACATACAAAAAGAAGGATCTTCGCCCTATTGAGGTCTTCTTGGGGATGGACGTGGAGCGCACTCGCTTTAAGTACACACTACATGTGTACCATGCTGTGTATGTTCGTAGTCTGGGAGAGCATTTTGTGCCACTGCTTTATTTAGTCCCCTCTGCCTCGACTCCTCTGACCCCGATACGCTATAACAGTCATTGGATGTGTCTAGATTGAGAGAGACGGTGGATCTGACTGACTACCTTAGGGCCATAGACCCTTTGATGCATCTTGCTACCACCACTTGTGTTGATGTTGCCTTTGCAGTCAACTTTCTCTCCCCGTTCTCCTGGTGTCCTGGGGAACAACATCTTTAAGATGCACTCCATGTGGTACATTATGCACTCTCTATAGTGTATACTAGACTGTACTTCAGAGCACAGTCCTTAGTCACTGAGGACAGGCTCACTAGTGGTAATTAGACACATGACACGGATGCACGGAGTAGGACGGGCCATTTCTTTCTGGTTGGAGGAACTGTCGTGTATTGGAAGAGTGGCAAGCAAGCTTGTGTTATCCAAACCATAACAGAAGCCAAGTATGTGGCCCTCGTTACATGTACGTCTGGAGTTGCCTGGCTGTGCCGCTTACTACAGCAGCTACGCGTTCCCATTCGCTGCATCACCTTGCATTGTGAAAATTAAAGCACAAAATCCATTGCCAAGAATGATGGCATACACCACTCTCACACCAAGCAAACCAAATTGGAACATCACTTTGTCCATGAGTGCATCGCTCCTGGCATTGTTCGGGTCGCCTGGGTGGATAGACTGTCATAGGGGGTTGACTTCCTCACCAAGGTACTAAGTAGGAATATCTTGAAGTGTATTGTACATGCCGTTGGTTTTGCATGTCCCCATGACCTCGGGAAATGTGTGCTTGTTTGCCTGTCAGTTTCACCACCACGCCTATGCATCTGTGTGTCTGGCATCTCACCGTTGTACATGGGATTTGGTGATGCGGCTCACGGGGGAGTTTTGATATGTCCAAATCCTGGCCTCTTCCACCTGATCTGCCCTCTTGTCTTACCCCCATTTTCATTTAAACACGTGTATAGGGGATTGAGTGCCAATGGCTTTGTTAGGAGAGTTCTCACATGAGTCTGAAGCATGCCGTTGGTGCCAATCTCATCAGGCAGTCGTGTAGCTCTCCCAGATACCTCATAAACTAACGTGGTGGCATCTTGTGTTCTCTCGTGACTATCATACTTGGATTTGGATGACGCCAGATCTCTGACACTTTGGATGCCTTGGTCTACTTGATATTGGTATGGGGGATTTTAGGGGAGGTGTAAATTTCGCGAGGACTAATCCTTAAGGGGCCACCGTGTAGGCCGTTGGCTGTGTACCGCCCTCGGTTTAATATCAAGAGGTCGGGCTCGACCCCCGGGTGGCAATGTGACCTTGCTGTGCATGATGTGTCATCAAGGTGCACACCAATTGGTATCAAGACTCTCGATCCCCCTCCACCGAATCTTCTTTGTTTTTCCACAACGATGGTGTGTGTGTCCTGTGGGGAACCCCCCTTGCCCTGAACATTGCACACCTCATCACATCGTGTCCATGGGTGTTATGAGTGCAACGGACGTGGCTTCTTGAGGTATAGTTAGTTGGCCCACATTCATACACTATATAATCAGTGCATCACAAGTGTAGTTGTGTATTCATGGATTTCTCAAAAATCATAAACATGATTGCATGTGACTAGCGTCCACATATATATATACATAGGTATATTCTGTAGCGTACGAGCCATTTCTAGGGTTAAAAATGGCCGATAAATAGTAATCGGGTACTTCGGGTACTTGAGGCTCTGGTTTCGAGGAGCCAAAGCCCATAAAAACATTATGGGCTAGAGTCTGGTTCGACTTTAGCCTAGAAAACATCCGTGGCCAGATTCTAGGTGAAAGGAGTGTCGCAATGGAAAATCCATCGCGTCACTCCTCCTCCCTTGTAGTTGGCGGATAGGGTCCAGTTTCCACGTGGCAGTGCCACGTGGAACAATAGGGTATTAGGATGCATGTTCGGAAAAATTCCCTATGACGACTACGTCCATTTGTGGCGCGGTTTGTCTCAGCCAAAAAGGCTGAGACGACCATTCGCTACTCCTCCTTGGACTATACTTTCTGAGGGCCAACATTTTGGGTTCAGAAGTTAGTCACAAAACAGCCCACAGCTGTTACATTGGCATCAGAGCCAGGCTTCTGCACAAACAAATGCTTATCCTAGCTCCCATTTGTCCGTTCGACCGGTGAAAAAGCAGACCGTCAACCGTCGATTCATGCATTGCATGGAGAGAAACCATTATTGGGACGGCACTCGCCCGATTGGTGGGAGTCGTGAAACGCCCGATCGGCGAGATTCGACAAACCCCGCCTGAGCGCCGGGGCTGCGTGCTGAGGGCTTGACGCAGCAGCTCGACCCCAAAGGGAAAGAAAAAAAGAAGAGTTTGACAGAACGCTTCCGGAGGACGGACGGCCGGGAGACCAAACGCCGCCCGACAAGCGACGACGAGATGGTGAGAGCTCCGTCGACCTCAGAAGGGAGGGCCAAAAGAGGAGAGGAAGGGAATGATCTCCCTCCTCTTTCCACTCACAGGAGAGGACGGACAGTATAGAAGGGAGGGAGAGGGCGCCCCCCTCCATCCCACCTCGTTTTGAGGGAGAGGATATGGCCACCCTCCCCCTCCTCGCTCATGGCGCCGATAGCACCAAGGGGATGGAAAGGGTGATGTCTCCCTCTCCTCATCATGTATGGCACCGACGGCGCCTAAGGGGGTTAGGCGAGAACGGGTTTCCGCCCCCCTGCAATTGCCCATGGCGCCGACAACGCCCAAAGGGGAGAGGAGAGGGTGAGATTTCTCCTCCCCCTTTTGTTCATGGCGCCGACGGCGCCAAGGGGCAGGAGAGGCCTGTGCCTCCTCTCCTTTGCTCGTGACGCCGGCGGAGTCCAAGGGGGAGAGGCGAGGGCGGGCCCCCCACCCCCCTTCCCCCGTTGTTAATGGCGCCGACGGGGCCCAAGGGGTGCGGAGATGGTGAGACTCCCCCTCCCCCGCCTCGCCCATGGCGCTGACGGCACCAAGGGGGAGGAGAGACCCATGCCTCCTCCTCCCTCTCGTCCATGGCACCGACGGCGCACAAGGGAGAAAGGAGAGGGCGGCTCCCTCCCCCCCACCCCCCTCCTAGGGCGTCGACGGCACCAAAAAGGGAAGAGAGGATGAGGGAACCCCTCCCCCGCAGAGCCGTGCGTATAGGAGGAGATAAGCGACGCTCTCTCCCCTCGTCTATGGTGTAGGCTGCTCCAGAAGGGGGGCGGAGTGGTGGGTTTCCTCACCTCCAATGCCCCAGTGGGGAGACGGGAAAGGAAGAGGAATTTGCCTCCTCCCTTCCCCTCACGTTGAGGGGGGATGGTCCCGGAACGCGTTGACAAAGATCTCAGACAACAGTGGAGGCAAGAAGACGTGCGCAAGTTGCGCAATCCTTTCTATGCCGAGTTGTTGACCGGAAGGCCATCTGTTCGGTTTTTAGGATTCTAACTTTTGCCCCTCTGTTCGGGCACCTCATGGTGACCTACAGGATCAAGACAATTTCTTGTACAGGACCCGATTTTGACAGCCGTAAAAGTGTCACGCAGCTCAATTTGAGCTATAGTATGTTTTCAAAAGTTCTGAAAAAAAATGCATTTTCCTAAATGCAAAATATGGGAGAGTCGATTGTTTTCCCAACATACCACCGTGTGACTTTTGGAAGATTCCAAGCATAAAAAAAGAAGAGCACTTGACATACCACAGTTTTGGTCATTTTTCATGAACCCTCAAGTTGAGGAATTTTGTGTCAACCGTGTTAAAAAACATTTGAAACGGTGACAACGTTTGTGTTCGAACACGAGTGTGTGGTCAAGTTGATCATGGGTTTCGACGCTAAAATCTAAAAGCTCTAGTTGAGCACTTCCAAAAATCAGTAGTCCTGGTTTTCTTTTTCTTGTACACTCCGAAGGATAAAAAGGAGGAAAATCGACAGATTTCCATGTCATGAACGGAATTCACGTGGAAATGCTTCAATTCGAGACATTTAGCACCGGCAGTGCCTAAATTTTTGTGGATTAACCTCATATTTTGGGGTATTTTGTGAAAAAATCCAGAAGGGTTGACTGTTAAAAAGTCATGCCAGGGCTCAATACAGGTTGTACATGCGCTAAAGAGTTTTGTTTACACAAAACGAGGACTACAACGTGTACTTGGTTGTCAAACCACAATGGTGATATGCTCCGAGACGAAATCTCGATGAGAAATACTGAAAGCACCGAACGTCCTACTACTCGACGACTCACCTACTCGTCGCAACAATGCAAACTGTGCAGACTGCACAAAACGAGTGTCGATTGCACAGTTACACGGGCGTCAATTACATCTTTGACGTAAGTGCCGATTGCATTACAAGCAACAGCAAAAGTGCTAGTCGTAGAAAGTTTGTCAGTTTCGAACACACCTCTGGAAAGGTGCCATTTGCACTTTTGTCACAAATGCCGAAAGCATCCGTGATCTTAGCGCCGAACTCACTACTCATGGTCGAAAGAGATATGACCGAAATAAATACCGATTGAGTATCCACATGGGTTTCGATTGCACCAAGGATGCTGGGTATTTTCATTTGTGAGTGGATATTGATAAAACAAGATTGCGAGTGCCGATCGTACTCAACACACACGATGGTGAAAATCCCCGCACGGGGATCGAGCGTCCAAAATTGACAAGTGCCGGTTGTACTGAGAGCATGACCAATGTTGTAGATGCAATTGTAGTATTCATGCAAGTGTCGAACGCACAATCGCAATGAGCGTTAAATACATGGCCGGCGGGTGCGTCGGTTGAATCGACACGAGTGTCGAATACACCATTGTCGTGAACGCTGCTTGCGTGATTGACAGAAGTTGCGGGTTGCACTTTTTGTCATGGGTGCCGAATGCACCACTCATGCGACTGCCGAGCGCACTCTGGCCAAGAGTTCCGACTGGACTAGCTATGCTAGTGTTGATGGTACAACACATGTTATAAGATGCCAACCGATTGCACCATTAACATGGGTACTCATCGAACCCCATTGTATCAACTAGAAAAAATTAGGCAACCGTTGCCGTGTCGTGCTAGATTGCAATAGACCACCAAACGAAAGCATACAATCTATGCACGAAGTGGTTATACAGGCAAGTGCGGCAAGCGCATTACTTGAAGCGCCAAAATACGTCGCTTGATGTTTGCAAGGCATATCGACGACGTCGAGGACGGTCATACTGTCGAATTCTTTAAATAGAGAATCGACAGGCATGTCTGGAAACAATCACAGATGACTGTGGTGATCAGATGTATGCCCGAACGATATAAGAAAAACACAACGATCTCGGTCGTCACCAACAGTGACGACCATTTGACGGTAAAAACTTCACCCTGCCGATAGCAGTTTGGAAAGGTACTCCCGGAAGAAGTACAAACCGGATTCTTTTGGATAAATCATAGTGTGACAAGGATGATTCCCTCAAATTTGGACCATGCGAACGGTGGGCGAACTCCTCCGCATCCATAGATGGAACGTGCTACAAAAACCCGGTCGGTTGAGCACCAGTTCCAAAATATGCATGGCTTGCATGACCACAGGAGGTGCCGGAGACAATCCACTTTTCTATGGATCATGGTATGTGATTCATGCCGCTGTACTTCAACCACGTGAAAATGTTTACACGGCATGCGTGAAAAACGTGCACGACATGTACAAAAACCTTATCCACGATCTGTTGGTGCGTCAATCACGAAATCAAGTTATGGATACGTTGGATGGACAAATGATCACAATGGATTTGTGATGTTTGAACAAGCTGACGATATCAGCTGATGTCTTGGATAAACATGGTGACACCATTTCACCAAAGAAGTAGTTTGGTGGGTGCACGACGTGTGCTACGACAGTCGCATGTCCCACTGCGATACAATGTTCAAAGGAAATTGCAATCGTTCCATGACTAAGCCCGTGTTATGACTA
The DNA here is from genome assembly GCA_023375785.1 of Penium margaritaceum. NCBI lineage: Eukaryota > Viridiplantae > Streptophyta > Zygnematophyceae > Desmidiales > Peniaceae > Penium > Penium margaritaceum. The sequence goes on along the minus strand of SZWC01001738.1, from coordinate 121,920 downwards.
TGTCATGGGAATCAGACCTGGTGTGTAAGCACCTCGACTTCAATCCTCGAGGATTGACATCGTGCTGCCTGTACACAGTGTGTACTAGATGTATGAGTACCTTTTGGAGGTTCTGTTCACCATAAGTCATGGCCGATGCAAACATCGGTCCGTGATTGATCGTGTCAAGGATGATACATTTGAATAAATACTCAATGGCGAAACCTTGGACATACTATCACTTGGTGAGTGATAGATACAAATCGTGCTACCCGACTGGTACTGGCGATGAAAAGGTACACAAGTGTACCGACAACCTGTTCAAAAGGCAAGGATGATTGTCAGGAGAGGTTGTAAATACACTAGAGAGGGGCAGAGACTCTTCGATGGATCCTCAACAATTTGAGACGCTGCAGTGCGGTGGTCGAAAGTCGCAAGAGTCAATTCTGGCGTATGACAAGATCGACAAAATGTCAAATGTGAACATGATTGAAGGCGACACATTCAGTCTATAGTCACTCGATGAGTGAATATGTCATGGACATTGATAGACAGAAGTGTGTGAACCGATGTCAGTAAGATGAGTTCACCCACAATTATGTGATAATTCCATTTCAAAGAAAACGAGCGACACTCTTTTTCTACTAATGGGGCCCCAGAGTACTATGACGATCTCATAGTTGTCCACAAGTTGACTACGACATAGCTGGGATCAGAAAAGGTTTAGGTTTTGTGTCTAAAGCTTATGACCATGGAAACGACCTATAAGCCGATAGCTTATATGGTAACAACGTGTTAGCATCTACATCTTGGTGGTCCGGCCGAACACATAACGAGTCATAATCAACATTGAAAAAATAACGACTAGTGTGTCATAACCAAATGTTGATCCAAAAGGACTCTTCAAGATGGACCTTGAGCAATGATATTTCTCATCGGATTCTTTTGATGTTTTAAGAAACGCCTCAAAGTTGATGGCATCGTGACACGATACACTAGTTGTGTGCGTCACGCTCTTCAAGCATCATGCAGATGGATTCTGATCATGCAAAAAAATAGTATAGCATTGCCTATGCAATATCTATGTGCAAACTAAATCCATCATCCGATGTTTTGGGACACAACCCATCTCCGAGAGAGATCATAATGACTACGGTATAGTCGAACCATGCCTCGTTGACTCGACAGGCCACGGTGAAGTGACGCAAGCCCCTTGGTTTTGGGGATGGTTTAGAAGATGTACATTGCCGAATGCAAGAACAATATGTTTTTGGATGTCGGTACGATGATATCCAGGATTGTGGTGGTTTGTCAGATGTCTTTGATGAGGGCGATACCCTCTACAAGTACCTCGGATACGACATATGGAAAACACTCTATTGGGTGGAAGTACCAGATGTACACAATAGAAGACATTGAAGCAACACGGATTGTTGTAACTTGGCAAACACGATCCACTGGCGGGTTCCCGAATGGAACTCTTGGACGCGATGACATTAACACAGCAGAATTTTGGAACCGGTTGTTCCAGGATCACCGGATGTGATTCGAAAGCGTTCGATCACTATCACATGGAATTGGAACTTGGAAGGTGTTCTTTCATCTTGTACCGTAATGATGGTGGTCATGGTAGACCCGTTTGGTAAATACCATACGATAAAAACTTTGTTCGTGGATAAAATCCATGGTCGTTGAGATCGGTTATCTCAACTAACCTAGTTAGAAGCAGTGTGCTTTTGACAGGGACATGAGCGGCAGCCTATGGTACACATTTCAGACAAAAATGAGGGGATGATGGTTGAAACCAAGATCATCTAGGTCGGAGCATTGTCATATCTAATGACGGATGTTGACGACAATTGCGTGTGCCAGACGACCAATGCCGCTTCCTTCAAAGATGAGTGCAATCTCTGAAAGGAAAAACAAGTGTGCTCAGTAACCATGTCTTAAAATCTTGGTGCCTCCCAACCCTACGATAAAGCTGTCATGCAAGTTGCATGGGCTTAGTGGAGCTTGGTTGAGTTAAGCCAGCCAATCCACAGGTGCTGAAAGAGGCCAGGTAGACCTACGCGTGGTCATGAACACGTGGTTGCAAGCCGATGGGACTGATGTCCGAATTTTGGATTGTACGTATTGACAATGTTGCGGGGAGGCACCCCTTCGGCAACAACCCCTTGGAAGAGATCATGCCCGAACGACATGGAAAGTGTTGTGTGGACCTAGACAGTTTTCACGGGGACGCCCGGTTAATTGGTCGCAGGGACGCTCCTTGCAAAGGGGGAGGAGGCGTCACCACAACAGCTTGCTGAACACGTACCACACGGAACGTCGGAAAATTCATCCTATGTACTCTCGTCCAAACTGGCAAGACATTTTTGACAATGTACGTCCCAAAAGGCATCGACCGTGCCATCGATACACACGTGTGATGAGTCTTCGGCGAAGGCTCACCAACACTTGTAAATGACGTACAAGGATTGTACGTGCCCCATCTTGGTAAGAGCCAAGGGACCACACGATCAACACTGGATGTTGTACGCAAATGTCAATAATCACAAAAACCACAAGTGTGTGGTTGATTGTGCGCGAACGTGACGCAACCGTGTTGTGGATGACAAGAGTTCACACGTGTGATCTTGTTTACGATTCTTATTGCATGGTTTGCATTATGAACTACACGATGATCAAACCTCCCTTGGCAAAGACGAACCGGGATGGTTCAAAGCAAAGGGGGAGGAATGTAATGTACGAGCCATTCTTAGGGTTAAAAATAGCCGATAAATAATTATCAGGTACTTCGGGTACTTGAGGCTCTTATTTCGAGGAGCCAAAGCCCGGAAAAACATTACGAGCTCGAGTCTGGTTCGACTCTAGCCTAGAAAATATCCGTGGCCAGATTCTAGGTGAAGGGAGTGCCGCGATGGAAAATCCATCGCGTCACTCCTCCTCCCTTGTAGTTGGCCGATAGGGTCCGGTTTCCACGTGGAAGTGCCACGTGGAACGATAGGATATTAGGATGCATGTTCGCAAAAATGCCCTTATGACGACTACGTCCATTTGTGGCGGGGTTCGTCTCAGTCAAAAAGGCTGAGACGACCATTTGCTACTCCTCCTTGGACTACACTTTATGAGGGCCAACGTTTTGGGTTCAGAAGTTAGTCACAAAAGCCACGGCTGTTACATATTCCTTGCCAAAAATTAAAAAGAACAAATGTATATTTATGAAAGAGAGAAGTTTTGGTGAATAATCAATGTTCATTTTTATTCACTTCTCCATACAATTTTGTGTACAAAATTTCAAGGGTGAGGTGATTGATTATATGTGCTTGGGTGCAACACTGATGTACACACCCTAGAGCACACGATGTTGGTTCCATAGCCAAGTGCTCAAGTGGCGGTCATAGCACTAATGCCAGATTTATGGAGAGCTTGCATGCAGTGGTGAAAGCTGACATACTTGATACTTTTGTAGCTTTGCATGGGGCACGCATTGCAGAGGGATGCATGCATCCACATACTCTCGTGGTCGACGTGGTTTGAGTGTCTTCTATCATGCATGCATTAGACGAGTGATGCCGGGCGGCTGATCCCTCGAGACCACATGTCTGGTTTATATCGGTGTGTGAGAAACCACCTAGTGCTTGTTTGCTCCAGGGTTGGGTCATATCCTTGGGTGGCGTCCGGGCCCTACGACGATAACCTCGTGTAGGTGGCCCGGTCAACCGGCAAAGATCACCTCGCTCCCTTGTGACTAACTCTGTTCCTTGTTTTGCATTACACTCTACGTAAGTGAGAATAGAGATTGTCCCATTCCATGGGGTTGCACGTGCCTCTTTTTGTGTGCATGCCAACTTGCTCGTCCTAGCAAGCATCAGAATCTATAATGATTATAAGATCTTTGTCCTATTTGTGTCTTTACTGAAATTACTGAAATGTACTGAATTTGAGCGTGATTGCCAGCGTCGTGTGTTCCATGTGCATCAGGCTGGTTAAGCCAGGACGTTGGGAAATTGTTTTGCTGTCTTGTTGGTCACAGTTCCCTCTGCCTAAGATGCTCGGTGGGCAGGACGTTCTCACACCAGCAGACCCAGCTCATATTGGAGTGTCTTTCAATGTCATGACGTACCTCAGAGTGATTGGCTTCCTCATGTTATCTGGGACAAGGACGTGCACAGATGTTGTATTTTCCTTGAAATTCTTGTTGTAATGCTCACACCGCCCCCCTTTGCTCCACATGGAGGCTGCACTGAACGTCTTTCCACTAGCGTCTACCCCACGTCTCGGCTTCTGGTTTTGCGTAAAGCCGTTTGTGGTCACTTACAGATACACTATCTGTCATCGTGACTTTTGGACTTTTCGCCACTCACTCATTGGGATGCTGTGGCACTCAACAGAAACATCGTCAATATCTACCTCAAGTGGCGTGTTCTCACTGGCTCCCTGGGACCAATTTTTTGGTGCTCTCTTGGATTGTTTACGGCTTAGTTATGTTGGCTTTTTGTTTCTACACTAGTGCCCATTTCCTTTTGTCATTTGCACAACAAAGAAACTTGTGCAACTGTCAGGTCCCAATCAGCTATTATTTAGGAGCATGCAGCCATGTTGTTCTATCTTCCACACTCGCTCGCTGGCAAAGAGATAATGTCTCCACACCTATGTTCGATATGAGTGCACTCTTACACACTTTCAAACATGTGTTTGCCATGTCTCCATTGTTGCAAGAACTGTTTTTCACATGTTTCTTGTAGCCTAAAGTGATTTCCTCATGCTCTCAACCCCTACACCCCTAGCTAACAAGTTGTCGCCAAAGATGGTGTTACTCCTAACCTGGTCGTTGGAACGCACACATGCACCTCACCAATAAGCAATTGTTTAATCAATGTCAAGGTCAATTCTGTGGTGTTTGCTCGTTCTACTCCTGCAAATGAGCTAACTCGAAGACCACACAAGAGAGCCTTGGAGGAGGGTGAGGGAATCGAGAAACCTCCAAAGCAACAGCTATAGAGGGTATGTTGCAAAGAACGTAATGAAACAAACAGTGCTTCAAATAGTGGAGAGACGGTGAAGCGATACTTGAGAACCTAGAAGTTAGAAAAGGAAAAAAAAGACAAGTATGTAGATGTAGTCTCACCCACATGCGCACAACTAAGCCAGAAAGTCCAACCAATTGATCAGAAAAATAGACTAACCTGGGTGTAAGCTCCAAAATAACAAGAAAAAGGAACCCGATATTCGTTCAGGCTCCTCTGGTGTCCGAATGACGAACTGAAAGAAACACCAGGTGCAAAATCAGAAAAATTATGCAACTAGATCATGGACAATTAATAATACTTCCGCTAGGATAATGGACCCCGAGAGGTGGTCACTGAGAAAACTTTGGAGAGCACGTGAGGGTGCGCCGACTGGTATTGATGCAATCAAGCAGTCGATGAGTGTCCCAGCATTCCAACACACCATGGCGACAAGTCCAAAGGTCACCGTGACTGACACACCAACAGAGGGATGGGTAGGCGAGTGTTGGTGTATGGGCTTGGAGGTGTCTGATTGTGATACAGTCTTGTGTACCGAGAGCTTCCTAGCTCGTGTTGATGATTCTCCAGCAGCTACGTTACTCCTCTTGTGACATTCATGTTACATTCTAGTAGCCTAGTTCACGCATGCATGTTTGATAGAGTTTTCTCGGTGGTCGAGACCCGGGCACTTGGTGGTTTGTGCCAGTGCTTCGGGAGACCCATCACAGATTGATCGAGCCTTTGTTGACCTTCTGTCAGACATATCTAGTTTGCATGTGGCTGAGAATGAGACGCCCTATTATATGTGCCGGCGTCTCAGGAGGCCTACACTTGCCTATCTTGGCTAGCCGGTGATGGAAGTGTCTCAGCGTAGAGTTTGGTTGTGTTTTGGGTGTATTGCATATTTTCTCGTTGGTCGAGACCCGGGCACACGGTTGTTTGTTCTTGTGCCGCGTGATACCTCCATTGCGTTGTTTCATGTTCAATGACGTGTGTATTCCCCATTTTTGCCTTTTGGCATGATGGGGATGACGAGGCCTAGTGGGCTAGCTGCCAGTCCCCAGTACATAAGCTCTCAGTAGGGCTCATTATACTCCTCACCTTATTGTTTCTTAAAGTCATGCATTCCAGACTTCGCCAAATTTTAGTGCTACCATTCTCTCGCTCACCACCAGAGGTCGTGTGCTATCTAGCATGGGCCTGCATGCCCTAGGCCAATTTCACAATGGTATCAGATCGTAGGGGGCCGTGTGAGTACCATTGTAGTAGAACAGGTTGGAGACGTAGCCAATGTGCGCCACATTGCGCCACACAGGCATGAGAGCATAAGAGCGGAAAACATACCTACTACATCAACAAGGACATACCGTAATCATCTTCTAGTTTAGGTTTGCTTGTGAGGCTAACCGGGTGCTACTATAGCTCCTGTACAGGCGACAAAAGAAATCAGCATCCCATCGGCAGCAACGGCTGTACATGATTTCTGCGGTTAGACCATGTGTTTTCTGAGTGAATGCGGTAACCAGCGTGCAAGCAACTTGTACACACTATATCCAAGCAGTGTGCAAGCAGCGTGTAGGCAGCGTGCAAGCAACTTGCACAAGCCGCATCCAAGCAGCTTGCAAGTAGCTTACACAAGCAACATCCAAGCAACAGTCAAGTAGCATGCAAGCACTTGCAGACACGCGTGTATCCGTGCATGTGCTTGCAGCGGACAGAAGCAGCCGGCAGCAGCCCAAAACAGTAGCAGCGCCTCGTAGCAGCGTGCAAGCAACAAGCAGTTCTGGAAGGGAATTACGCAAGAGCGATAAGACCAGTGCATAGGCAGTCGCAACGTGCAGCAACTGTAGAAAAAAAATTACGTAGTAGCAGTAGTATTAAGCAACATCACTTGAAGTAGCTTAGGCACGTAGCAGAAGCAGCTGTAGCAATAGTAGCAGCAGTAGCAAGAAAAGCATCAGCACTAATGCAGCTAGTGTAGACGCACTTGCTGCAACAGATCTGGCTTCTTCCTTGCCAGCTCTCGCTCTCTCTCTTGCCCCCCCCCCCCC
>SZWC01001738.1:101298-114654 GCA_023375785.1 Penium margaritaceum | reverse complement strand
CACACACACACACACACACACACACACACACACTTTTCTTCTCGCTGGCTTGCTCTCTCTCACGTGGACTCGCTCGCTTGCAGTCTGTCTTCTGCTGACATCAACGTCTCCATCGGTCTATTCCTCTCTCCTCTGTCGTCATCGTCACCCTTTCAACCCGACAGCACCTTGCTGGCGTATTGCCGGCAACCTCGCCTCGAGGTTGTTGACGGAACTTGCCAGACCGTTTTGCATGGAGCGCAAATGTCACCCATCGCCTCGCTGTGGGTGGTGACCCATACAAAATTTGCTGGCCAGATTCGACCCAGGGATTCAGGGGAGTTGACAGAAAAAAATAAGAGGACAGGATCAGCGAAAAAACCAGTGTGCCCAAACACATCCTGGGCACGCAGGAACATAGGGATCCTTTCTCTAACATTTTCTGCAACCAAACAAAAAAAACAAATAGATTCTTCCTCCGTCTTCAAACATTCCTTGTTTCCTCAGAAGGAAAAACTTCCTCCGTCTTATTTTTCCCTTTAATCTTCTATTCTACTCCTCTCCTGCTAGCTCGAGCACACTTACCATGATTTTACCTTTTCTAAGGTATACCGATTTGGCAAGGGATTCCATCCAAATCTGTTTCTTTCACTGTCATCACACTCTCTTCTATGGACCTCCACCTGTTGGCCACCACTTTCACCCTCTCACTGTCCCTCCCTGCACGATGTTGTCACGGCCGGGGCCACCGCCTGGCTCGTATCGCACACAAACAATGTTTACATTGCCTAGTGATAGTGTTTTGCACCCTCACCTTCTTCATCAGCGACCTTCAGACATGCTGAGCTCGCTGCTCGGACCACCACCACGTGACGTTACTGTCCATGTTCTCCGTGGTCTGTTTTCTACACCGTCAGGATGCAGCGCATCCTATGATCACTCCCATCATCATCTCCAGCCGGCACCACCACCCCACGATGTTGCTGGCCAGTCCCTTCTGTGGTCAATTTCTTCAACACCGGGCGAGAGCATTCTTCTTGCCTCGTCAGGTCTTTCGCCTACCGGGACAGTGACCCGGCCTCTGGCATCACCCTCTCACAGATACCTTGGCCATACTCCTCATTTGGTTAGCTTCTACACCGTCCAGAGTAGGCACTTTACATGCCAATCCATGTCATCAGCCTGGAAGTGTGGTGATCGGACCATGTCCAGCTTCTGGCTAGTTTTCTCAGTGATTATTATCATGACCACCGAGACAAAGCGTCCTTCATGCTCACACGCATCAGTAGCCACCTTTGGGGGTTGTGCTGTGGCCGCCAGCACCACCTCTCCGTGACGTAGCTGGCCAGCTGCTCCCGTGGTTGGTCTCTACCCCACCGGGACACGGCATTCTCCATCTTTACTCACCTGATCCTCTGAGGATTGTTCCTCTCCTTCCACAGCAGGGGCCACCTCTCCATGGATTTTCCTGTAAGTCCTGTGGCGATGCACGTCACGGTTGGCGCCAGTGCCATCGGCGCCCTAGTGAGTGGTTTCCACCCTTGCTCTAGCCCCGTGCACTTCCTCATATGCTACAGCAAGCGTACCTGCCTGATGCATACGTTCCCTTCACCGGCCCTAAGGATATCTTGTACACCGAGCCTGAGATTCTACGACAGATGATGCAACAACTCAGTGACCACCTCTTCTCGGACCAGCTCGACTCTTCCTCTTCACCATCGTCTTCATCTCCTTCATCTTCTTCATCTTCCTCCAAGGGACCTTCTCCGGATGCACTGGACATTCCATCTCAGTTTGCAGCCATTCTCTCCATCCTTTTCCACTGGTGTCATGCCCCCGATAGTTGAGCCACATTCTACTACCTCTCCAAGTCAGCCTCATGCTCGATGACGTCGTCAGTGCCCAGTGTGTCCCATTCCCCTTGTCTCTGGCACGTCTTCATCTCCACCAGCTTCTGTCGTTACACCGTTCTAGGGGGATGTGTGCATCCGTCCACTTTGACATTGACTACGACAGTAAGCACCAAGGATAGAATAGGAGCACCTAGTGCTACATCAGTTGTAGTAGGTCCATTAGCAGTGGTAGCATGAGCCTCATCTGCATATTCTACATGTACGCTTTCTGCATCATCTACATTACCAGCTGCGATGGCGGCACCAGCTACAGCAGCCAGTTGCCCCATTTGTTGCATCTAGTACTTTGCCAGCATCAGTTTCCTCTCTAGCATGTACAGCCTGAGCAACATCGGCAACATCTACATCATCTCCAGTATCCTCAAATTCATCTGTACCATCAGCATCAGTCTCATCTGCAACACTTGCTTTATTTATAGCACAGTCTACATCAATTGTGAAAGCTGCACTAAATACATCAGTTGTCCCATCCACTGCATTGCTAGCATCAACATCCTTTATAGCATCTACGGCATCAACAGCATCGGTAGCGTCAACATCCTTTGAAACTTCTCCATTGTCAGCAACATCAGCAGCATCCGCCTCATCCATACTGTCTACATCTATGTTGTTCTCATCATCTTCAGTACCGGTTGGATCACTTGCGACAACGACACTTGCTACACCAACTGTACCATCTGCTGCATCTATTGCATCGCCAACATCAGCGTCCTCTACATCATCTACACCGTCAACAACATCGGCACCGTCAGCATCCTTTGCAGCTTTGACATCTTCAGTAGCATCAGCAGCATCTATCTCATTCACATGGTCTACATCCATGCTCCCTACATCATCTACTATGTTAACTGTATTAGCTATGACAGAAGCGCTAGCATTACCAGCTCATCCATCTAAAACATTGATAGCAGCAATAGTACTGGCATCATCTATTGCATCCACTACATAATCTGCATCATCCTCTTCTGCAGCACCTACTTTGCTTACAACACCAAGTGCGTCAGATTTGACAATTGCACCAACAGCACTAGCTGCTCCATCTTTCACGTCAACAACAGTGGCAACATCGGCATCATCTACCACATCCACAGCTTCAGCAACATCAACCTCTTCTAGAGTACTTGCTTTGCTTACAACACCAGGTGATTCAGGTATGACAGCTGCACCAGTAGCACTAGCTGCTCCATCTGCTATTTCAGTTCAATCATAAGCGTCATCTTCAGTGTTAGCTTCATGTGCTACATCAACTTCAACAACCGCACCGACACCTTTGTCAGCATCAGGTACTGCCACATCGTCTGTGACATTTGCATCTACTACATCATTAGTGTCGACGACACCAGCTGTATCTGGTACTTCTGCAGTACTTTTATCTTACACACCAGCCCTGCTAGTTGCATTGGCTGCACTGACCACATCGTCTCCATTAGGTGCACCAGATTTATCACTGGGGCTGACGTCTTTATCAGGATCCTGTGCATGGACAATCTGGGCACCTTCAGGATCATCATCTGTTCCAGATGTTTCATCAGTTCTATCTTCTCCTTCAGGACCAGCACCTACGTCTTCTATAGCATCACCTTTCAGGACATCAGATGTATCTACTATGTCGATGTCATCTACAGCACCGACAACATCAGTTGCATTAGCTACGTCAGCAACACCAGTCCCACAACCAGTATCAAGTGCATCGGCAGTTTCTACCGTATCAGCATCATCGCATACGTCAATAGCATTGGCCATATCTGCAACCTCAGCTACATCGATACATAAGCTATGCATCTAGCTCCCTCAGTTGTCAGCGATCGTGCAGCTATTGATAGAGACACCATTCTGACGTCTGAGATTATAGGAGGGGTATTAGAGTCTTACATACATATGGTTGTGATGACAGGGTCAGTATCCTTAACCGAGTCAGAAAAATCTAGTCATCCCTGTCTGAGATGCCGAGCTGAGGAGGATGAGATTCGCACCCTCGTCAGTATGCAGGAGACTTACATTGCTACTATCCACAAGACATTGTCCGAAGACACCTCCACACCATAGGATGTACCTAAGTATCTATTCACTGGGGACATGGGGAGGAGGGACTACATACGTAGGGCTAGAGAGTGTGAGCTTAGGGATACAGAGGAGTGGTTGCATGCACTATAGAGTACGTTGACCGAGCTGCTCATTGAGGGCTGTAGTGGACAGTGGTCAGATGGCTCCATTGTGCCCTCAGATAGTGCCTTAGAGGATGAGGATCCTAAGACCTTGGGTGGTGATGACACCTCGGATAGCTTAGAGATGTCCTTCGGCTCATCTCCATCCTTCTCCTTTGCATGTGTACCATCTCTCTCTTCCCCCGAGCTCTGCATATCTCCTATCTCAGAGCCTGACACGTCTCCAAGTTCTCTAGTTGACCGTCTGTCTCAGTCCCAGGACCTGTGCAGAGGTGCCTCTTCAGGTGACACAGCACCTATAGTCACTCAGTTTCGGATAGCAGAGATGGAGGTGGAGTTCTTGCGCCAAGTGGTAGACTCCTTGTCTAGCAGCTATAGTGAGGTTTTAGCCATGCTCGTGGATGTTGAATTTGAGCTTTGCATAGTCACTCAGGAGGATCATGCCGAGATGCGTGAGGGTGCCTTCCTTCTCCAGGGTGAGTTGGTTGTAGCACGAGAGCACCTGCGCACATTGAAGTGTGCGGTTGTTGTACCGTCTGTAGGAGTGAGCTCCACCTGTAGAGACCTTGTCCCTTCTCCACCCTCCACTCCAGGACCTTCCAGTACCATCTTCTCAGCGCACACAACTTTAGAGTCTAATGATTGAACCATGTTGCAGCTACCAGATCTGAGGGATTTGGCCTCTCTCTCCTCTCTTGGCCATGGAGCATTCGACATCGTCTGCTGTACCCCTACATCTTCTGATTCTGATGAGGGTTATACCTAGGACCCTGCCAGCTGGAATCTCTAGCAGTCTCCATGCGGGTGAGATGGAACTTACTTACTCTTCTTGTGCCACTCTGGAGTTGGTGAGTGACAGGCGTGAGACCATGCATGAGTGAGTTGTGCACATGGTTGTCATTTTAGCCTCATCCCCCCCTCTTCAACGATGCTTTCACATGTACAACACTCTCAAGTGTAGCCGTTGTTTGGTCGTTTTTCCTTGGATCATTTTCGCTTCGGGGAGATGTATTTTTCTCTATAGGTCACCCTTTTGTAGCCGTCTGCATGCAGGGGGAGCATATTGTTCTGGGCACACTGGTGTTATGGTTCACATTCCCAGGATTCTCTGATCGTGGAGGGGTGGATGGATCTTTCCAGTTGGTGCCTTGTTGACAGCTCTTGCAGCCCAGGGGGAGTGTTAGTGTATGATCTTGGAGCTATCTCATTGTCATATAATATTGTGTACCGAGAACTTCCTAGTTTGTGGTGTTGGTTCTCCAGCAGCTACATGACTCCTTCTGTGACATGTATGCTGCATTCTAGCAGCCTAGTTCATGCATCCATGTTTGATAAAATTTTCTCGGTGGTCGAGACCTGGGCACTTGGTGGTTTGTGCCAGTGCTCTGAGAGACTCCATGGTGATTTTCCACATATTGTCTCTAACAGACACTCTCCCTGTGGTCGAGATCCGGGCACACGGTGGTTTGTACCAGCATCTCGAGCGATCTAGCAGAGATTGAGTGGGCCTTTGTTGAACTTCTGTCAGACATTTCTAGTTTGCATGTGGCCGAGACCCGGACGCCTGGTTGCATGTACCTGGGTCTCGGGAGGCCTAAACTTGTCTAGCTTGGCTAGCCGGTGATGCTAGTGTGCCACCGTAGAGTCTGGTTGTGTTTTGGGCATATTGCACAAAACACAACCAGACTCTACGGTGACACACTAGCATCACTGGCTAGCCAAGCTAGGCAAGTTTAGACCTCCCGAGGCATCGGTACATGTAACTGGGTGTCCGGGTCTCAGCCACATGCAAACTAGATATTTCTGACAGAAGGTTAACAAAGGCTCGATCAAACTGTGCTGATGATGCTGATACTGTTGATGCTACAGATACTGATGCTGATGCTGCAGATACTGATGCTGATGCTGCTGAAATACTTAGTTTTGCTGATAAAGAGATTCTTTTTGGAAAGACCAGACTCAACTTCATTACTGACATCCAACTGTCCTTGCGTATTTGAAACTGTTCATTTAGTTATGTTCAGGCTGTTTTACGTCGAGCCAACCTTTTTACGGAGTATTGTTGGGCGCACGTTCATCAGAAGCCGGCCCGCTAGGATATCGAATGTCGGCGGACAACTTATTCTCGTTCAGTCTATAAGATCCCCCCTAGTGCGAGGCAAAGTGAATATGGTCCAGTGTGCTCGTTCTACGTGGAAAAGTGCACTTATCGGGCACTGAGTGTTCAAAGCTTCGCATACAATGTTTTTGCTGGTTTGTGATATTTGCAACAGACAATTTCGGTAGGTTCGAAAGCTTAAAAGAGCATTAGATAAATCACGATTCGCCTCAAGTTGTTGTTTCTTGCGGTAATCCAGGTACGACAAGGACAGAAACTCATGCTCGCATTCCCCGACTGTCGCCCTGTTTACGGGCCCGTTTAGCTGACCTTCGCAATTCTCTGTCAATGTCGAGATCAACTTCGTCGTTCTTTATAGCCTCTATTTTGGCTCACCGTCTCAACTCATTTGTCGGGCGACAAGAGCTTGAGACAGCCTGAATTCAAAGGCGATCGGACGAAATTCGTCTACTTTCAGGTTCTCTCACTAGGTTAAGAGATTCGTTAATGTTTTAGTTACCGAAGGTGGAGTTTGACAGACATGTTTAACGTTTACTTTCAGGTTCTCTCGCGAACATCGTCCAAGAAATCAAAACAACCTCGTCAAGCAAAAGGATTTGATGCAAAACAGGACGGAACCCATAACTTCCATAGAAGAGCAACATTTAAGATTTTGAAGGATGTTGTTTGGTTACTAATCGCTTTCCATTTTTGACTGCCCCATGACCACCCATCCTTGATATCAAGTATTAAGCGAGCAGTCATCTACATCTCCGAAAATACACTGTGAAGGCAATATATCCATGAAAATGTCGGGCTGTTCCCGGCTGGCGACGTTGTGAGGTGTCCGGTCCATTGGACGCCGATATCCTGTTCGTCACTCTATTTCAATTCATTAGCACAGCTCAGCTTTCTACCATTGAAATAATTTCCCATAACTCGAAGCATTCTCTAATGATGTTTTCAATGGATTCTTCGCAAATCAAGTTCCATTTTCCTGCTTATGTCCCCGACTTGTGGTTAGGCATCCTGATTGACGGAAAACATGAGAAAACAGGACCTATCTTATCATTTCTGGTAATAACAAATGTCGATGTGGCCGTCTACGGATCGGGACCCTCAAACCAGGCTGGTCGAGTTTCCAGATTCACTTCCTTTTGCTTTCCCGTTGGATCTTAGCTCACAAACGTCGACGGTTTGCTACTAAAGACGGGATATACTACCGATCCCTGCAATCCTTTTGCAATATATCGGTCGGGCACTGAGTGCATGATAAGTGCATTTCCCCTCTCATTTCGAGTGCACTAGCCACATATTCTACCCCCGTACACTGGGGGGCTTCTCTAGACCGACTAGCGAGAACTGAAGCGACAAAACAGGCGAGCGATTGGTGGCCACGACAAACATGACGTGAAGTACAATGATAGAAAAAATAGCTAAGATAAGTCGGCCGTCAAGTACGACGTGGATAGCTTTTGGCAGCCACTTTCCAATGACGATCTCACATTGTTATAGTACAAGTGGACAATCGAGATAGCGAAAGCGAGAGATGAGATTCGTGGATCATGTAGGAGATTTCGAGCTGATATACCCCCCAAAAACATATTTGTTCATTTGTACGTCCTCAATATGACCACAGTTGCCTAGAAAACCTGAAGAAAACAAATGAAGCCAAAACAAAATATTGCTTCATAATGTGTTTTTTCTTTTTTAATTTTTCATCCAATCTCATGTTCTTGGCCTAAGATGTAACTAGTAAACACAATTTTAATGAGAATTGTGGAGATAAATTTCTAACAAAATATGTTTTCCAAATTAGGAAAAAAATCACACATAATATTTTATTTCAGTGTGTCTCAATATGATATGTGCAAAATTTCTCAAAAAGATCTACTTAAACATTGAAGTTTCTCATCTCACAAGTATCTACCCCTCAAATAAAATCAGAATGTCTCATCGCATACATTGTTCCAACGCACAAAAGTCCTTTTGTAAGAAGAGGATTTCTTGTAAATTTAAGAAAAATATTAAGGTGTTCTAGGACACATAAGACATTAGTACACTGAGTGTGCTCTTCATGTATTTTTGTATGAAGACATAACACACTTTCCACATGCACTAGTTCCACGTATTGAAGTCATTTACTAAGAAGAGAGTGTCTTGGCCATATAAGAAAAAATGGAAGGTATTTTTAGGCACATAAGACAAATGAGCACACTGAGTGTATTATTATTATTATTATTAGTGTACTTTTTTATGGTGAATGAGCGTACTGGCCACATACACTAACCCCACGCACTAAGATTCTTCCTAATAAGAGAATTTCTTCGCCATAGAGGACAAAAAGCAAGGCGTGCTTTAACATATGCGACAAATGAGCGCACTGAGTGCGATCTTAGTGTACTTTTTTATGGTTCTTGAGCGCACTTACCACATGCACTAACCCCACGCACTGGAGTCCTTCCTAAGAGGAGATTTTTTTTGGCCATATAAGACAAAATGAAAGGCATGCTATGACAGATGAGACAAATGAGCGCACTGAGTGTGCTCTTAGTGTACTTTTGTATGGTGCTTGAGTGTACTTGCCACATGCACTAATCCCACGCACTGGAGTCCTTCTTATGGGGAGACATTTCAGGCCATATAAGACAAAATTACACTTCTCACACACACTATGGATGGTGTGTAGGGATGGGTGTAAGTTCCTCCCATTAAAGAGAGTGTATTCTAGGCACACACTAAAAAATCAGTGTATGAAATGGCCCCGATTAACCATACCTCCCGTACCCGTGGAGCTGGTCGCCACTCTATGGTATCCTGCTCTACATTGGACCCCCCTCCTCTGGATACACTACTCCACTATGGGAGGGTCCAGTGAGTGGGGCTAGTGTATGAGGGCAGTGTGTTCATTTTCCACACAAAAACACAATAATCACGCACTTAGTGTGTGATTTTGTCCTATATGCAGCCTTGGACCCCCACACCTATGGGTCCAGTACATGGGGCTAGTGTATGAGGGCAGTGCGCTCGTTCCCCACACAAAAATACACTAATCACGTACTCAGTGCGTGATCTTGTGTTACACTCCCACACCTATGTGGGGATCCAGTGCGTGGGGTAAGTGTATGAGGGTGGTGCACTCGCTTTCCACACAATAATACACTAATAATGCACTCAGTGCGTGGTTTTGTTTTATCCTATATGAGGGGGTCCGGTGCATGAGACTAGTGTATCAGGACAGAGCGCTCATTCCACGTACAAAAACACATAAATCACGCAACTAGTGTGTGATTTTATCCTATATGCAACCTTGGACCCCGACTCCTATGGGGGAGTCCAATGCGTGGAACCTATTGTTTGAGGGCAGTGCACTCGTTACCCACACAATAATACACTAAGTACGCACCCGGTGCGTGAATTAGTCTGATATATAAAAAATCAATCCCAACTCATGTGGGGAGGGGTCATTGCACCGGGCATTTGTATGAGGGCAGCGCCCCCTCTCTCACACAAAAAACGGAGTTTACATACTTAGTGCAAACATTCACTACTACGGCACACTTCAATGTCAGTGTTCTTGTCTAGTGCAAGCGCAATAGAGGATCACACTGAAAAACCAGTTTGTGATGTAAACACCATTGGGCATGAATGTTACGTCCTCAGGCAGTCACCTAGGTGCTGGAATCAAGAGATCACGTCAACCCTTGAGAAGGGTGGCTACAAGCGTAGCACGGTGGATCCATCTCTCTTTGTCACCACTGGCTCAGCTCCTTTTGTCGTCATCCTTGCCTATGTCAACGACCTGTTGATTGCATCACCCAGCCAGGAGGTTTCCAGGGTAGCCAAGTTGCTGTTGCCATCAAGAACAAGATGAAGGACCTCGGGCTGGCCCGCGTCTTCCTTGAAATGGAGCTCGAGCGCAAGTGATCTCGGCGCGTGCTCCATGTCCACCAGGTGGCGTACGTTTGTTCCCTTAGCAAGCGCTTCGTTCCCTTGCTCGATGCGGTACCCACGACATCCACGCCTATGACTCTAGCTGGATAGTGGCTCTTGAAGACTCTGGACGTGTCAAAGCTGGGGGGGTGGTTAATGTGATGAACTATTTGTGAGTGATTGGGTCCCTCATGTACCTCGCGACCACGACCAGAGCAGATGCCGCCTTCACCGTTAAATTTCTTGCACAGTTCTCTCAGTGCCCTCAGGTACGGCACATGGAGGCAGCTCTGCACGTTTTACGATACGCATTGTCCACTACTTGGACCGGGCTCTGCTATCGGGTAAATATGTCTGTGGTGGTGGACGGCTACACTGATAGTGATTGGGCTCGCAACACTGACACTCGTAGTCGCACTGGCTATGTCTTCTTTGTTGGAAAGACTGTTGTGTCATGGAAAAGCGGTAAGCATGGATGTGTAGCTTGCACTAGGCACAGGCACGTGTGAGAGCACCTGGTTTTGTCGACTGTTGCAGCAGTTACGTGTACCCATATGTTGCATCACACTATACTGTGACAATCACAGCACCAAGGCAATTGCTGAACATGACAGCATGCACCACACACACACAAAGCATATCAATGTAGAGCATCATTTTGTGCATGAGCGTGTTGCCGCAGGGGATGTCTAGATCGTCTAGATCGATACCGGACAGCAGAGAGCTGAATTTCTCACAAAAGCACTCAGCAACAACGTCTTCAAGGGAGCAGTCCACGACATTGGTCTTCTTTGTGCCCGTGATGTCCCTGGCTGAGATTTTGTTTTTGTGCTATTGTGTACAGTCCACTTTGTCTCCCCTGGTGACCCTCGTCCCTGTGTGTGCTTGTCCACATGTGCATCGGCTGCGGGTCATGGGGGAGTGTTGGTTCATGGCATGTTGTGACCTCTGGCCTCGTTGCACACTCCACTAACACTGATGCAGGTGACTGAGCCTGAGACCTGCGTCCAGTTGGTGTTCCCACCATGGTGGAGGACCAGCAAAAGTGTTGTGCAAGAAAGCCCAGTGTATGGGCATACCAAGACAGGGATACTGAAGACGAGACTGATTACATGTTGATTGTGATCATAATGCTTGTTTGGGGTTGGTCAGCCCCTGTCCTGTCCTTGGTAACCTTGGTTGGTTGAATTATTCAGCAGGACCCTGTGGGGTGGTTCAACCCCAAGCGCGGTGGGGGAGAGCCGTGAGCGAGATGGAGCCCGCTGCTCGCTCGCTCAACAGCTCTCCCATCACGTAACATGCATGTGCACTGTGACTGCACTACTCTCGATTCTTACCCTCCAAGCAATCTGTGCTTCCATGGTTGCCTCTTAGCCTCTCCATTTCTTTTTCTCCACTCGCTCCTGTTGTTCCTAAGTAGTTCTCCACTGCCTTTATGTCTGAGAGCAGAATTGCTGGTTTCAGCATGGTGTTATTAGCATTTGCTTAGCTAACATTGGAGAGTCACATACATGGAGACATGCATGCACATATTCTCTCTCGATGTGGTTTTCTTTATGTTGATATGCACGCCTACATAGGGGTGTTAATGTCAAGCACCAGGATGTTGATCCTGCAGGGCCACACTCTCAGTTATACCAGAGTGTGAGAAAACCACGTCGGCATTTTGCCGATCGGTTTCGGTTCGACCCCGGGGTGGCGGCCGGGCCCCATGTCGAGCCACTCATGTGGGTGGCCCGATCGACCGGGTTTTATCACATTGCTCGCTGGTGACTCCTGTTTCTTGTTGTTGAAGCTTGCTCCTTCCACAGACAGGGATTCTAACTCCTTGACGTTAACATCGCCATGGCTCTAGCTGTTCTCTTGCATACTAGTGTCCTGAAGCCGGGAGTTGCCACCACCTACTAGAATCAAAGCAAGGAGGGGCTAACCCCTCCGCTCCATTGATCTGGGGACTCCTGTGGTACGGCGCACTCAACATTTGCCACAACATTCTCGTTGCTGCGACGTCTCCCACGTGCCAACACCGCAACTCTGCAGCTGTGCATCATCAAGGAATTGCATCATTGCGGCGCCAAGACACTCTAGCCTTGGCCCACTACAGCTCCATAGTTCCATACTCCACCGCTTAGCATTCCCATAGCTCCGCACCTCCGGAGCTTTTTGCCTCACTCGGTCTCAAAACACTCTAGCCTCGGCCTGCCACAGCTCCTCACCTCCACAAATCTGCATCTCACAACTCCGTGTTGCTGCTACTTCGTAGCTCAACAGCTCTACAGTTCCCACACCTGGCCTCGCAACACTCTAGCCTTGGCCTGCTGCAGCTTCTCAGCTTTGCAGATCCGCATTTCGCAACTCTGCATTGTTGCTACTATGCAGCTCCAAAGCTTCGCAGCTTCGCATTTCCACAACTCCGCAGTTCTGGTACTTCGCATCTCTGCATCTCATAGCTCTGCAGCTCCGCAGCCTTATACATCCACAGTTATGCATCTCCATACCTTTGTAGCTCTGTACCACAAGACCAGCGTCCTCCTCAGTCACCTGTTAGCTCTCCCATTTTCCATAGAACGCGTGTGCCGAGTCAACGTACAGCCCTTGGTGGGACAGCACCAGCAGTACCAGCTGCACCAGCAGCAGCCCGTAGATCCTCTATCCCTCATCCTACTACATCTCCAGTACCATCGGGTTCTGCAGCTACCTCCTCTGGATCCTCTGGCATCTTTCAGCTCTGGAAGTTGCGCTTGTCTCTAGTGCTGCTGTCTCCTCTATTTTTATTGCCACTGCACGTACTACACGTGCCCCTGCCAGCACTACTCCTGGTAGGGCCATTAAGATTTGTACAGCTGCTGCACTAGATCAGGGGCCTCTTGCAGCAGCCACAGTCAATATTCTCACACAGGTTGCCGCCACAATAGATTCAATAGCAGTAGTAACAATGGCAACAACCTGTGCCCTCTCCAGTGCCGTCATCTCCATCCACTCCTCGACAACTCAGCCGTCGTCTACAGCCTCGTCATCGACATTTTGCCATCACGTTCACATTCTCGTTACCACAGCTACGACCATCTCCACTCTCAATGGGACAGCTGTGACTGGGATTGCCCATCTCATTGTCTCCACATCTTCTTCTGTTGCATTCATAGCAGCTTCAGCAGCAGCTGCGTTTCCACCCTTGTTTTTCTTACGACACTAGCCCTGGTGAGCTTGGCACACTCACCTCTCTGTCCTCTCTCTCTCTCTCTCTCTCTCTCTCTCTCTCTCTCTCTCC
>SZWC01001738.1:54928-101083 GCA_023375785.1 Penium margaritaceum | reverse complement strand
CACACTCACCTCTCTCTCCTCTCTCTCTCTCTCTCTCTCTCTCTCTCTTCTCTCTGTGTGGCCGTGTTTGTGCCTTCATGTCCATTGCCTTGCAGCAATGCCTTGATCGCCACACCCACCATACGTTCCCACGTCCATTGGGACAGGGTAAACGATGC
Organism: Penium margaritaceum; assembly: GCA_023375785.1. Taxonomy (NCBI): domain Eukaryota; kingdom Viridiplantae; phylum Streptophyta; class Zygnematophyceae; order Desmidiales; family Peniaceae; genus Penium; species Penium margaritaceum. Next base: position 100,925 of record SZWC01001738.1, on the reverse strand, counting down.
TGAAATTTCTCCAGTAGAGTTTTCACTTGTTCATCATGATTGTTGATTATGACCAGTATGCTGCACTGCATGCAGAGCTGTAGCATGAGCGCGATGCTCTCCAAGCAGCTCTCACAGCACAGTGCGATGCAGAGGAAAAACTACGCAATGAAAAGGCTGACCAGGAAACTTTTGCGGACCACATTACAGACCTGGTCCTCAATTGCCTTCAGGCCGCACTGCGCTCTATCTCCTCTGCTTCCACTTATGCTGGCATCGCTGCTGCCTTCTCCACTTCAACTGCTTCCACATCCAATGCCACTGGCCCTCTCACTTTTGACCCAACTGTATTCGATGTTGTTGCAGGCACAGCTGCTACCAAGGCACTTGCGTTGCCAACGCGTCCCAAGCCTGAATTTGACTCAGAACCACCTCATTTCACCTCTAACCTCACCTTCTCTTCTTGGGAAGTTTGCTTCAACGCATGGGCACAAGGTGAACAGCTTTGGGAATACTACCACGAAGTAAATCCCTCAAACAACCCCTCTTTTGTTCCAACCGATGTTGAATCTGTACGTGCTGGACCCGATGATCTCACTGATGAGATCGGGTCCTTAAAACACTGACACTACACGCCACAATAGCATGGGCCCCTTGCTCCCTCAATTGTGGAGCAAGTTCAACAAGTGATGACCCATACCAGTATGTTACAGCCACATATTTTTTAAATGAGCAAGAGATATCCTCATCATCCATCTCCCCTCTTCCTTGACGTTTTCTTGTGTTGTTTGTCTGTGCACTGCCTCACAGACTCATACTGTGACCTCTCGGCTGGTATACATGCTCGTGCAGACAACTGATTGAATGGACGCTGATGCCGGCAGGACACTGCTCGATGGAGTGGACGTGTCATCGTGATGCTATCGTCCCGCTCCTCCTCGCGTTTCCGAAGCAACACCGGCACACGGCCAGCTCCATCGGCAGTGATCCTTGGCTATCACATCTGCAATAGTCATAGATAGCTGAGAGGAGCAGTTTGCGGCCGGGTTCGGGCAGCCATAACTCCTCGTTGATGATTCTGATTGCACGACCGTGTTCGAAGCATAGTTATTTGGGTATGGTCCAGTTTTCAGGCAAAACGGACGATGCCCGGGTTTGGGGCCGTCGGCCGTTTGGCAGGGCTCACCGAGAAACCCCTTCCTGACTAGATAATGCTAGGACTTTCATGGTTGGCTGGTTTTCTGACAAACAAGCCTGGTGTAGGGGAAACTCTGCCGAAATTTGTTCAGCAGAGTTAGTCCCGAATGGTTGCGGTGCCAAAACACTCCCGATGCAGGGGAAATGCTGCTGAAATTTTCTTCGCGGCATTGACCCAACGTCGGCGGTAGCGTTGGAGATTCCTTGGCCTACGCAAATCTACACCACGAGGCCAATGGTGCGGCTGATGCTCGTGGCAAAGGCAGTGCTCACAGCAGGGAAGTGATCCCTGCTGCTCTCCTTCCCTCTTTTACTCTTTTCTTACAGCCAGTGATGAAGCAAAAACACTGTCTCTAGTCCCTTACTCAGCTGTACGCCATCCTAGAAGCCGCACAGTCAAGCAGGAGCAGTAGAAGCAATTCACGTCACCTACCACCTCCCTTTTGGGAACTCGCCCGGGCTTCATTTGGAGGTAAAAAAATGGAAATAAGGGCTAATTGGAAAGCTGATATCACAAGATTTCCAACGCTACCACTCGTACTTTGTTTCGCGGACTGTACACTCCAACAAAAATTGCGTCGTGTTGCAGATCCAGAATTCTATAGAAAATGGTCAGAAGTGAAAATTAGGTCGTTTTGGCACTTTTATCCACTTTTTGGAGCCGAAACTTCAGGATTATCTTCATCATACCAAAAACCATGTTCTCTCTAAACTTCGCTTCATTTGGAAAACCTTGAGTTTTTAGTGACAATTTGAATTTCTTAAAAAAAAAGGTTCAGTAGCGGCAGCAGCAGCAGTAGCAAGGGCGGCAACAGCAGCGAGAGCAGCAACAGCTGTAGCAGCAGCAGTGGTGGTAGCAGAAGTAGGGATGGAGGCAGCAGTAGCAGCAGCAGAAGCACCAGCAGGGACAACAATGGCAGCAGCGCCGGAAGTAGCAGATGTAGCAGCAGCAGCCGCTAGAGCAATTGCAGCACAACAGCCGCAGCAGGAGCAGAAGCAACAGGAGTGGCAGTGGCGGCAGCTGCAGCAAATACAATGCCCAGCCAGGACAATGCAGGCGGCACACAGGGTAGCTCTGCCTCGCAAGCTGCGATCGCTGCAGACCCCATACCAGACCTACAACGCCAAGTCGACCAACTGCGCCAGTTGCTTGCCGCAACCAGCGCCAGCCAGACGTCCTTCCTGGGCAGCCTGTTCTTGCTCTGACTGCGGCAGCAAAACATAAATGCAGCAGCAGCAGACAGTCACCAGCTTTTTAAGGTCCGGAGCTGGTGCGGCCGGGCCTTTTCAGTGCAATGACTTCGAGTCTCAGCCACCAGACCTTGAAGGAGAGGAGCAGTTTCCCGCTTGGGAATTGCTCTACCGCATCTGGGCATAGGAGGAGGACCTGTGGCCATACTACACTCCTCCGCACGAAAACACCGTCCCGGAGCAGGCACTTGAGGCTGGCCATACAGTGCGCGTACTCATTCTCGCAGCACCAGATGCCGACCGGATTGCCCCGGAGTCGTTTCTTGGTGAGATCGTTGACGGCACCACCCCAGACCCCCTACGAGCTTGGAACACGCTGATGCACTCCTATCTCGCCTCCGGCCAGGCAGCAGTCAACCGGCTCTAGAAGGACTTCAGCTCCCTCCGCATGAGGGAGACCGAAACCTTCACCGCCTATTGGCACCATGAACAAGATATCTTGCACTGGGTCAAGACAGACGCACCTCCCTGGCTTGCTGTCCTCCTCACCATCAAGAACGACGCCACCCCAAAGTTTGCTGACATCTTTGTCCCGTACGACATGCCGGTGCTCAAGGCGTTGGCGGCCCAGGGTACTCTGATGTCCTGGATATACGGGCTTTTCCTCAGCATCGAGGAGGCACACAGGGACACACAAATTGAGTACAGTGGCTCTTCGACGGTCACAACCGCCACCTCAAGCGGCTCCTCTACCCCTTCTCCCGGAACTCCCTCCTTGAGCAGCGCCAAAGGAAAGGGAGGGAAGGGCGGGAAGAGCAAAGGAAAACGCTAGTAGTGGGCATCCTGACGTGCCACAACTGCGGCCAGACGGGGCACGGCTGGTACACGTGTCCCATCCCCAATGACGAGACCCGCGTCGTTGCCCCCAGGCATCATGAGCGTGAGCGCCGCCTTGGCAACTCCGCCACTGCCACAAGCACGTCGTCCTCTCCTAGTTACACTATGGCCACCACCTCCTCCTTGATCTTGCCTTCCTCCTCACAGCAGGCCGTTCAGCCTTAGCCACAGCATCAGCCATTCCTGCTCCATCAGCTGTAGCAGTAGGAGTACGCTCCACCACGGCTGCAGTAGTACGCTCCATCGCAGCCATTGTACTACCCCCAGCCCTAGCCACAGTGGAGCGCGTATCCCCCCTCAGGAGTTGCGATCCCGCACTTCGTGGTACCCTTCGACTCCACCGCTCGTATTCACCAACTGTAGAGCTTCATCACTACGCAGCTTGGTATCGTGCCTCCTCTCCAGGGAAGTACGAGTTGTGTGACTGCTAGCCAAGAGGTATCCCACTACCAGACTGAGACAGACCTCCGAGGCGATCTTGGGGAAGCTCCATGTCACTTCACAGAGCCGGCTTTGGATGACATTTCATGGCTGGCTGACTGGCATGATCGTTTAGCATCCGTTCCATCTACCCAGCTTGCCACCTCTGTTACGATTCCCGCGTCCTGTTTTGCCGCTTTTTGTAACGTCATGGCCTCTGTCCGCAACCCTGATGGCACCTCGATCATCAAATCTTGCGTAATGCATCACATGATGTTCTTTCGACAGGAGTTCAGCATGCTTAGTTCCGTTGGTGATGTTCACAGTGTTTGGACTGGGTCCAGGCAGATCCCGCCAGTACACAGTATTGGCATTGTTCGCTTCCGTGGCCCGTCCGGCGACATGTTTGTGACTGATGTGCTGTATGTGCCTGGCTTGGAACTCAGCCTCCTGTCCATCATGACTCTCGACCGCATGAGCATGGAAGTACAACACTCCTGTGGCATTGGCACAGTCTCCCTTTGCCCGTCTGGTCAGGTCATGTTCCGTGCTGTCTGTCGTGACAACCTGTGGTACGTTACCCGTCTACTCCTGTCCGTGTCCCCGTCCTCATTCGACACTGCCCGTGTGTTCGTCACCAGTGTTCTCTCTCCCCAGCATGCCCATCTTCTCTACCATTGCCTTTACCACATGCACTCCAACTCTATCAATAGAATGCTCTACACACAGCCCACGCTCGGTCTTGATCCTTCCACCTTCCAGTGGTCTGTCGCACCGAGTGCATCGACTATGCCCAGTGCAAGATGCACCGGTCCTCCTACCCTGTGTCCTCCTCTTGGGTCACTTGCCCTATAGAGCTTATCCACTCCGACCTCATGGGTCCTTTACCGGTCGTGTCTGTGGTTGAGGAGGCCACTACGTCTTGACCCTTAGGGATGACTGCTCCCGCTATCACTGGGTTATCTGCCTCCGACAGAAGAGCGACGCGACCTCTACCATCCGAGCCTGGCACCTTACGGCTGAGAGCGAGTGTGGCTGCACCCTCGGTCGCTTCCGGTCCAACCACGGTGGGCAGTTCATGGGGGAAGTGAAGACCTACCTCATGAGTCATGGAGTCCGTCATGAGGCGTCCGCCACTGGGACACCGCAGCAGAACAACATCTCTGAAAGCAGGAACCGCACCATGGCCAATGCTGTTCGGACCATGCGTGTCGAGTCTGGGCTGTCCACTGGATTCTTTTTTGGAGCCATTTCCTACATGAAATCAGTGTGGAACCATGTTCTCCATGGTCCCCTTCTCCATCAGATCATACTGTACACTCTATGGTGTGGTCAGCCGAACGATCTTTGGCCTGCCCGCATCTAGGGGTGCGTCGACTGCGTCTGGCTCGCCGAGGAGCAGCGGGATGGCAAGCTTGCCCCTCGTGGACGTCTCTACACCTTGGTCAGTGTCTCATGTCAGTCCAAGGTCTGGTGAATCTGGGACCTTGTTCGGCATTGCATTGTTGATTCCCACGATGCCTTGTTCTTTGAGGACATCTTCCCTTGCGACCTCCTTTGTATCCGTTCTAAGACCTCTCTGGGCCCGTCACTGTCGTCTCGTGGGGGAGATGCTTGTCGCGCCGTTGCTCCAGCCCCAGGTACGCAGGTCAAACCGCTCTCAACTAGGAATCCGGGGAGCCTCTCCTCCTCACTCTCTCCTGAGCCCTCGAGCACATATGCTCCTCCCTTGCCGTCCACCTCGCCGATCAGTTCTCCTACCGGTGATGTCGTACAACCGTTGGAGACGGATTCCTCGGCTGATTCCCTCGTCCAGGATGACCCCCCGGCTGACCCCACAGGAGGCAGGGCCTCGGTCCCTCCTATGGCCTCCGATGCATCTGTGTCCACGGACCCGTCCGCGTCTAGCGATACTCAAGCGACTGAGCTGGCGTCCATCCCTGCCTTGCCACATCGTCCTCACCGGGTCCCATCTTCTGTCATGGGCACTCCTGCACACCAATTCTACACCTGTACTCCCGGTGGAAACTTCTGGCCTCATCGGCCGGCACCTTAGTCAGGTCCTCACATCAGGGTCCCCCGTCCAGCTTCTAGCATGATGGATATGAGGGTGCTAGAAAGTGACAAAAATAGGTTGCTCGATAGAAATCATCCGGCATGTCAGTTGCATAGAGGATGTCCTACAGGTTCCAACGCACTTCACGGAACTAAATTCGGATCCAAAGATCATGGGTCGGGTTCTTTGGAGATCATGGGTCGGGTTCTTTTGAACCCGACCCATGATCTCCAATGTGCGGAGATCATGGGTCAGGTTCAAATGACAACCTGAGCACTTTCAGCCCAAAGAGAGGCAGAATTATTGATGAGAACGGCTGAGAGTGGCCTTCAAGGAGAAAAGCTAGATGGAGGACCTCCAGGATAATTCAAGGAAGGTGCAGTCTACGATTGTTGATCATGCAGGTCGTGTGAGACATAATTCTCATGTGTGACAAGGTGACTGGCGCTCATCCCGCTAGGCTAAGAGGATGTGCTAGAGGATGAACTTTGACAGCGTGTATCTCAGTGCTCCCTTGGCCAAATGAGGCATACAAGGGCTTTTTAGGAAGGTGTGATTATGTATTCTTTCATTCAAGATTCAATTCAGAAATTTTCATTCTCTGCAGAGCTAAATTTGCTTCTATAATTTCTGTCTGTGTAACCTGTAACTCCCTCTCACAAACAGTTGGTCCTGCCAAGGCGCCTCTTGGTAAGCCTGATCACCTCCCTGAGGGCTTCCCCAGTTTTCATCAGTGGTATCAGAGCTATGACAAGGCTTGGCCTCTTCCTTGAGGAATTCCTTGCACCCGGTTGTGTGAGAGAGTCGTTTGGGGGCTGAACGTTGCACTACCATGACGACATCCGCTTCCGTGGTGGCCGGCGTCAACATCACCAAGTTCGAAGGCAAGGCTTGGCCTCTTCCTTGAGGCATTCGTTGGAGCCACAACATGAAGATGGTGCTAATGGATAAGGGTCTCTGGAGCCAGGTGGATGAGAAAGAGAAGGTACCAGCAGAAGGCTCCCTCTCATATGGCGAGGCCCGTACTTACCGTGAGAAGCGTGACCGTGCCCTTGCCATCATCTACCTCGTCCTCGCCAAACGACAACCACTCCTCTTCCGTGACATCCTCACACCAAAGGAGGTTTGGAAAGAGCTTAAGTCAACTTATGCCTCCAAGTCAATCCTTCTGAACATGCAGCTGCATCATCACTTTCATACTATGAAGATGGATGAGTCCAGATCCATGATTGACTACATCAACATGGTGAAGTCTCTCTCTGACTAGCTTGCTATGATTGAGGTCCCTGTTAAGGAGTGTGTGCTCATGCTAACCATCCTCTCTGGCCTTCCTAGCAGCTACAATCCTCTCATTATTTCCCTGGACCAGCGTGGCGACAAGCTCTCCCTCAATAATGTGGAGAAGAGCCCGCTGTTTGAGGAGGAGCGGCGCAAGGGAGAGGAGGGTGGAAGCGGAGTGGACATCCCTCTCATCACCAACTCTGGTCATGGGGGTGATGTTGCACCAACTAGGAGCGATGGCGGAGGAGGGAAATAGAAGGGGAACTGCCACTACTACAAGAAGCCGGGCCACTGGGAGCGCGACTGTCGGAAGAAGAAGGCGGTCCTTGCGGCTGGAGTGGGAGCGGGAAAGTAGTTCGACGCTTCCACAAACACAGCAGATTGGGAGAGTGGATTCGTGATAACCATCCGGGTCCTGCACATCTCCGACAAAATTTCCTTGTTCTGGATCATCGACTCAGGAGCCATGCATCACATGACGTGTCGCCGGGAGTGGTGCATTGTCTACACCACCATTGAGCCTCGTCGGGTGTACATAGGGGACAATCATGTGCAAATGGCAGTCAGGGAGGATGTGATTGTATTTTATACTTCCATTGAGGGCAAACACATGGAACATCGTGTGAAGGGGGTGATCCATGTTCCGGGACTGGCAGCTAACCTCCTCTCTGTTTCTTCTCTCATCTCCGAAGGCATGCAGGTCCACTTCGAGAATGGTGGATGCACCATCTCCGCCTGTTCAGGCCGTGTGCTTGCAAAAGCAGGCAGGGAGGGAAAACACGACATCAGTGTGTGGCACCGGCAGTTTGGTCACCTCGGCTTTGGCGCCATCATCTCCATGCAACAGATGACCCGCGGCTTGGAGCTCAAGGGGGTGAAGCAGCCTGGTGCATCGGCTTGTGAGAGTTGCATTCAAAGGAAGCAAGCCCGTGTACCTTTCTCCGGGGAAACGAAGGGGGCGGCTGAGCTTCAATCACTTGTTCACTCTGATTTGTGCGGTCCCATGCCATCTCAGTCCTTGTCCGGCAAGTTATAATTTGTCACATTTATTGATGACAAGTCAAAGAAGACGTGGGTGTCCTTCCTGGCTGAAAAGGATGAGTGCTTTGATGCTTTCAAGGTGTAGATTGCTCTTGCACAGAATGAGAGTGGTAGACGGTTGAAGGTGCTTCGCACTGACGGTGGATGAGAGTACCTCTCCAACGATTTCCGCAACTTCCTCGAGCATCGCGAGATCAAGCACGAGGTCACTCCACTTGGAACACTGTAGCTGAATGGCACGGCTGAATGCGAGAACCGTACGCTTATAGAGCTTGTTTGTAATATGCTCCAATACGCAGAGCTCCCGCCAACATTTTGGACGGAAGCGGTCAACACTATCATGTATCTGAAAAACCGGAGTCCCACGCGTGCCGTGCCGCTGATGACATCGGAGGAGGCGTAAACGGGATGCAAGCCAACAGTGACGTACCTGAAAGTCTTCGGGTGTGGCGCATTCGTGCACGTGCCTGCCGGAAACCGCAACAAGCTGGACGCAAAGTAGGTGAAGGCGGCTTTCCTCGGCTACGACACCATGGGATACCGCCTCTACAACCTTGCTGCACGCAAGATCATCCGCAGCCGTGACGTGGTCTTTCAAGAGGACATAAAGGGCTGGACTTAAAGCCCTATTTCTGCAGTTCCACTTGCTCCTACACTTCTACCTGAAGTGGGAGGAGAACCGGTAGCAGACAAGGGCATTGCGGAATATGGCGGTGATAGCGGTAATGACAAGGAGGTGGAGGGAGCTGAGAAGGAGAAGGAGCCAACAACCGAATCTAATGAGGAGGAGCAGTAAAGCAAAAAATAACAGCTGCCACGATGGTCCGCACGCATCAACAAAGGTGTGAAGGACAGTGGGGAGCAGCTATGGCGGCCCAAGAGGCTCGCAAAGAAGCAGATGCAACAAGATGTGTGGCTGAACCTGTGCATCGCTCCACCACCAACGGAGTCCTCTGACCTTGAGCTCCTCTTCCTCACCGTAACCAATGACCCAACCACATTCACTGAAGCCATGCACAGCGCCGAGGCGGCAGATTGGTGTGCCGCATCAGACGAGGAGTATGGTACGCTCATGAAGAACGACACCTGGAACCTCGAGGAAGCTCCACATGACAGCTGGGTGATCGGGTTCCTGTGGATCTTTAGGCGTAAGCGTGATGCGGATGGTAAGGTGCTGAGGTACAAAACACGTCTGGTTGCAAAGGGGTATGCACGGACTGAGGGTATGGACTACAATGAGACATCTGTCATTAAGTTCCCATCCACCTGAGCGATCCTCGCTCTTGCTGCTGCTATGGACTGGGAGGTGCACCAAATGGATGTGACATGTGCATTTCTGAATCATGACCTCGAAGAGGATGTATACATGGAGTAGCCGGAGAGGTATGTGGTGGAAGGGAAGGAGGATTTGGTGTGCAATCTTGTAAAGGCCCTCTACGGCCTGAAACAAGCACCGTGAGCATGGTACCACAAGATGGATGAGCAGCTGGCTGGGCTTGGTTTTGTGCGCAGCAAAGCCGACTATGCAGTCTATGGGCGAGTGCAAGAGGCAAGCCAGGTCATCTTCTTGCTCTATGTTGTTGATCTGCTCAATAAATCTGACTCCAAGTCTCTTTTGGACAATGTGAAGCAATCCCTTACTTCCAGGTTTGACATGAAAGACATGGGAGATCTCAGTTACTACCTTGGCCTTCAGGTCAAGCGTGACCGGCAGCAACTGACTTTGGAGTTGTTGCAGAGCACATACATGAGAAACATTATCAAGCGCTTCAACATGGCAGGAGCGCGCAAAGCCGCAATACCACTGGAAGTTGGAGCAAAGCTGAGCATGACGCAGAGTCCCCACGACATGCAAGAGGGCAGCCGCATGGAAGCAGTGCCATACCAAGCAGCAGTTGGGAGCCTCATGTACGCAGCAGTCGGCACACACCTTGACATCAGCCAAGCAGTGAGAGTGCTCAGCAAGTTCTGCACGAGTCCGGGCGTGCCACATTGGGAGGCGGTCAAGCACGTACTGCGCTACCTCGACAGCAGCAGTAGCCTTTGTCTCACTTTCAACGGCAAGAACAGCCCCATCCTCATCAGCTACAGCGACGCAGATTGGGGAGGTGATCTGGACACAAGGAGGTTGACCAGTGGGTTTGTGTTTTTGCTCGGGGGAGGTGCAATCAGCTGGAGGAGCAAGAAACAAGAGTGCATCGCCCTCTCCTCCACCGAAGTAGAGTACATTGGCCTGAGTGAAGCAGCAAAGAAAGCCATGTGGCTGCATGAGCTGCTAGCAAGCCTTGGTCAGCGGTAGACCACAACAACTACAATCTACTATGACAACATGAGCGCCATTACTCTGACCAAGAACACAACGTTTCACGCCTGCACCAAGCACATCGACCTGCGATACCACTTCATCCGCGAGCTCGTGGCGAAGCAGGTGGTGCAGATCAAGTTCTGTCCTTTAAGAATGATGCTGGCAGACTTCCTGACCAAGCCGCTGGCAATGCACCGCTTTCAGCAACTCAGGGGACAGTGCGGACTTGTGTGATTTTTATTCTCGGAAAGTGGGAGAATGATAGATATGAGGGTGCCAGAAATTGACAAAAAAAGGTTGCTCGATGAAAACAATCTGGCATGACAGTTGCATAGAGGATGTTCTACAGGTTCAAACGCACTTTACGGAACTCAATTCGGAGTCCGTTTGAGTGAGATATGGATTTCCAAAGTTTTGAGATCATGGGTCGGGTTCAAGTGACGACCTGAGCACTTTCAGCCCAAAGAGAGGCAGAATTATTGACCAGGACGGCTGAGGGCGACCTTCAAGGAGAAAAGCTGGCTGGAGGAACTTTAGGAGACTTCAAGGAAGGTGCAGTCTATGATTGTTGGTCGTGCAGATCGTGTGAGACATAATTTTTTTGTGTGACAAGGTGACTGCCGCTCATCCTGCTAGGCTAAGAGAGTGTGCTAGTGGGTGAACTTTGACAGTGTATCTCAGTGCTCCCTTGGCAAAATGAGGCATACAAGGGCTTTTTAGAAAGCTGTGATCATGTACTTTCTCACTCAAGAGTAAATTCAGACATTCGTGTTCTCTGTAGACCTACATTCACTTTTGTAATTACTGTCTGTGCAACCTGCATCTCCCTGTCACAAACAGTTGGTCCTGTCAAGGCGGCTTGGTGAGCCTGATCACCTCCCTGAGGGCTGCCCCAGTTTCTATCATAGCACACTCGCCAATACACCTGTCTCCCCTCATACTTTCCTGAGTAGTGATCCTGGCACCAAGGCCCTTGGCCTGACGTCTCTGAAACTCGTTGCTGACGACATCCACTCAGGCTCAGCCTTGGACTATGCTCTCATCTCCAAGGAGCATTGCTGAGCAGGCTCCGCCACCCTGGCCTGGGCCCCTACAGGACTTTGAGTCACCCGTATGCTGACGACACGACCTTCCGTACTAGCACTCGACCCATTGAGCCTACATGAGGCCTGAGCCACGCCCGACACATCACAGTGGGAGGTTGCCTGTAGGGAGGAGCTCGCTGCCATCAACGAGCACGTAGTGTACGAGCTCCTGGAGCCTCCCCCTAGCCGCAAGGTCATCGGGGCAAAGTGGGTTTTCTGTAAGAAAATGGCGACCAGAGGGCACATTGGAGAAGTACAAGGTCCGGCTCACTGCAAAGGGCTTCTCCCACATTGCTAGAGTTGACTACGACCATGTCTTTACGCCAGTTGGCCGTTTCACCACCAGACGGGTGCTGTTTAGCCTAGTCGCACAGCATGGAGCTCCACAAGATAGACGTGAGCAACTCCTTCGTACATGGTGCTCTCGACTTTGAGGAGCTCTACATGGTCCAGCCCCCTGGCTTTGAGGATGGGACAAGCCGAGTTTGACGACTACGGAAGGCCCTCTATGGCCTCAAGCAGTCTCCCCGGTGCAGGAACACTGATATCAGCAGTTAAATTCTGACGGGCGGTTTTATTCGCAACACCGCAATCTTGACACTGTTCATCACTCCTTCTGGGTCCCCCTTTGCTACGATCCTCCTCTACGTGGACGACCTGTTCATCCCGTCTCCCAAAATTGCCGCTGTTGAGCGGGTGAAGGAGTTGCTGAAGGCAACATACAAGATGAAGGATCTGGGATCGGCACAAGTATTTCTCGGCATGGAGATTGAGCGTGATCACGCACACAACATTGTATGAGTACATCAGGAAACATATGTTTAGACGCTTGCCAATCACTTTGCGGACCTCTTGTCCATTGTCCCCAGCATCTCCACACTGATTACCCTAGATGGGCAGGCGGCGTTGAAGGCCGCTGACGCCAGCTACTTGGGTGCAACTGTGGACATCATAGTGTTCCTCTACATCATCTGGTCCCTCATGTTTCTTACCACCATCATACGTACAGACATTGCCTTCACCATGAATGTCCTCACTCAATTCTCACAAGCTCCACACCAGCTGCACCTTGATGTAGCCATCCATGTGTTGCGGTATGTAATCTCCACTCCACACCAAAGCCTGACATTCTGTCGTCAGCCGTCCGTGGTAGCCGTGGGCTACACAGCCAGAGAATGGACGTGGAGCCCAGATGAAAAGATCCTCATTGGTTGGATATTTCTCATCGGTGGCACGGCTGTGTCATGGCGTAGAGGGAAGTAAGGATGTGTCGCATGTAGCACAACAAAGGCACAGTACATGACTTTGGACGCTGGTGCATGTGAGAGTGTGTGGCTGCATCACCTGTTAGTTGAGTTGCGGAAGCCTGAATCATCCATCACCTTGCACTGTGACAACGAAAGTGCCGCTGCAATTGCCGATAATGATGGCATTCACCATGCACACATGAAGCAGATCAATGTTGAGTATCACTAGGTGCATACCTTGCTGCACGAGGGCAGCATTCACACCGTCTGGGTCGAGACTATAAAGCAGTGGGCTGACTTCCTCACCGAGGCGCTGAGGCACAGTTCGTTCAAGAAGGCTGTAAGTATGGTCAGCTTGCTACCCTGAGTACATGTGTTGTGTCCCCTCCTCTTGTTTCCTGTCTCCCATGCTCGTCGCGCATGTGCTCTACCTTCTTCACTATTGTGACGAGTGTGGGGCCATATGGCATGGGGTGATACTGTACATATAGCTTACTACGACCTCTTGGCTCACGTTCCATTGCCTTGCAGACTCCTGATGAGGCGGAGGGCACGGAGGATTGGGGAAGCAGACGCGAGCCCGGTGGCTGCCGAGCAGCTGTAACCAGCCACCAGGTGCACTCCCGCCAGCATTGCACGTGCTGGCTACCTTCCTAGAATGCTTACATCCTGTCTCTAGACATTCCAGTGTTATGCTGGTTTATGTGTAAACTACAGAGGCATGGTGACCCAATTTAGTCCTCTGTGTGAATCGGTATTAGTTTAGACTGACACAGTGTAGGCCTAAACTCAGGTTGTGGGTTTTGTGGGACATGAGAGATGTATGCTCGAGCTAATTCAAGCGAGTGCCGGCGAGCTCCAACTTGCCGGCCGACGGGTGGACTCGATTAGCGTGTTCCACCCCGTAGGCTCTCTTCCTTTCGTGTTTTCTGACTCTAACTCTTCCCACACATCACTGTTTCACCTACCGTCTGTCCCAATCTCACCACAGAGTCAAGCACTACACAAGGCCATGAGGGAAGGGTTGTAATGTGTGCCTTTTTCGGTATTAGAGCGCATGAGCCAGAGCTCGTCACGTTGCATGGGAGAAGCGCACGGTCTTGGGACGGCCCGCTGAACAGCAGCCTCAGTGACGGCGGAGCTAAACATCATCTGCGTGGAGTAGAAGCGGCAGAAGCAGCCACACGAAGGCAACAGCCATGGTGGCGGCTGCTCGCAGCAGCGACGGCAGCGGTTGTGCGACACAATAGCGGGCGGCAGCGGCCGCCGGCAGCCGTACAGTGAGCAGTACTCTTAGTGACGGTCGAGCTGCCACAGTGCCGGCAACAGCTGTGCGGAGTAGCTGCTGCAACTGCAGCATTGTGCAGTAGCAAGGAACAGCCGTAGTCAGCGGCTGCGGCATTGTGCACGGTCGCAGTGACAGCTGCGCAGCCACAGCAACAGCTGCAGCTGCGCGGAGCAACAGCCGCAGCAGAGGTGGCATGCAGTAGCGAGCAGTAGCGGCAGCCATCGGCTGTGACATTTCACAGCAGGTGCAGCAATGGCAGCTATAGCGCCAGCCCTTTGTCCATCGTTGTGGTGACGACGGCTGCAAGTAGCAGCATCGGCAATGGCGGCAGTGAGAGAAGTAGCATCCAACTGCTACAGCAATGGGCAGCAGCGGAAGTGGGCAGCAGCGGCAGCGGAGCAGCAGCAACAACAGCATTGATAGCATCAGCAACAACAGCATTGATAGCATCAGCAGCAACAGCATTGATAGTAGCAGCAGCAACAACATTGATAGCATCAGCAGCGACGACGCTTTGCCGTCGGACCTGGTTTGGTACCCCCCCCTCCTGCTGGCTGGGCTCCCCTCTAATCCTGGGTTGGGCGGGGGTGGTTCAGGTAAACACTTCCAACGGCTAAGGCCCCTACCAGATTTCCCATGTCCACTGGGGCGGGGGAAACGCTGCCGAATGTTTTTTGGCAGCGTGGGGGGGGGGGGTTCCATTAGCATTTCCAGGTTGAAAAAGGCCCCTACCAGATTTCCCATGTCCACTGGGGCGGGGGAAACGCTGCCGAATGTTTTTTGGCAGCGTGGGGGGGGGGGGTTCCATTAGCATTTCCAGGTTGAAAAAGGCCCCTACCAGATTTCCCACGTCCAGTGGGGCAGGGGAAATACTGCCGAAAACTTTTCGGCAGCGTGGGGGGGTTCCATTGGAAATTTCCAGGCTGAAAAATGCCTCCACATTGACCCCATGCCCACTGGGACGGGGTAAACGCTGCCAAATGTTTCAGCAACGGCTTCCACCTAACAGGAGGGCCAGTAGCAGTATACGCTTGCGACACTCCGCTTCTCGGCATGCCCAAGGATCCACCAGCACCAGCTCCACTATGGATGCTGGCGTTGCCGCCTTCGGCGTGATAGGCGGCACACCAGGCACGACGCGGGACGAATCCCTGTCTAGTCCAAGCGTGCTGGCACATGGCCTGCACGAGCTACGTGAGTAGCAGGCTCAGCAGGCTGAACACACGGCCAAGCAGATGGCAGATCTGTTCAAGCTCTTTTGGGATGCAATTCAGCCAAAGCAGCGGCAGCAGGAGCAGCAGCAGCAGGAACAACAACCGCAACAACAGCCGCAACACCAACAACAACAGCAAGAGCGTCAGTAGAAGCTTCTCCGTAATGCCGTACAAAAGGGAAAAATGAATGTCGAGAGTACGGTTGCAACCGACGTTGACGTGGCTCTAGGAGCATTCAATGCTGAGCCGTCGGAAAATCTTCCTGAGTCGGACTCCGTCGCTAGTGACGAGGAAGGTATGCTACGCCTGCGCCTTGCACAGCTGGAAAAGCGGTGTCAGACCCGCCCGGCGCGCAAAACTGCACCGAGCGGTGCAGCAGGTCCAAGCAACACGCTCAGGGAAACCACAGATCTGGCCTCCTTAGTGGACGAGATGCTCCCCCTGAGCCTGGGACTGAGGGAAGACCCCTTATCTCCGTCGCTCGAGTAATCTGTCTCGACAGCTCTGGCGACTGCCAAGCCCCCAAAGTGGTTTGAGACAGATCCTCCCGCCTACCGGCAATAGGACAGCTATGCCATCTGGGAGTAGCCATTCCGCATGTGGGCAGTTAGTGAGGGTGTGTACCTGTACTACACCAGTCTGTACTAGACTACAGAATCTCAGCAGACGACGACCACCGCACGCGCTGCCTACGGTCTTCTCAAGGTCGTCCCAGAGGAGTACACCCTCGATTTTGAATCCTTCCTTGGTGACCCACCGGCATTGGGGCTGACCCACGTGATGCCTGGAACCTGGCAACCACACGTTTTGAAAGCGCGACTTTGACAACCACATCACATCGGATCTCGGACTTCAACTCCTTACGTCAGGGTACACATGAGACACCGACCAACTACTGGCGGCGGGCGATGTGGCTGTACAGGGCCCTTGGGACAAATGGGCCGGGTCAACTCATGGCGTTCAACACCATCTGGATTGGTGTTGGGTAAAAGTACGTAAAAACCTTTGACAACTTCAGCCTACAGAGTCTTGAGGAGATGGCCGACAGAGGCCTGCTGCTGTCATGAGCCACCAAGCACTTCCTCCACGAAGCAGGAGTTGGAGCAGCAAATGTCGCTGTCATGGTGCAACAACTGCAACCGTCACAGCAGCTCAGACTGTACGCACCATTCCCCCTACCTCCCGTCAGTCGTTGCAGCCGACAGCAACGACTGTAGCAGCAACCAGCATAGCTACAGCAATCCAAGGGAAGAGGGGACGGAATATCAGGCGTGGTGGCAAGGATGACAACAGATAGGATACTCCAAAGCCGACCCAGGGGCGACAGTGGGAGTGCTACAACTGCGAAGGTGCACAGTGCTACACGGTGTGCAAGCGCCCCAAGAACTGGACGAAGATTGGGCAAGGGCTACAGAAGGTGTTCAAGCAGCGTGAGAGAGCCTTTGTGCATTCCACTACAGCAACTGACACACCACCCACATCAGCAGCGGATGTCGCTATAGACAATGCCGGCGACTTGTCACTTTTGGAGCAGCACCTCGCAATGCAGGCCCACGACATCGCTGAACTCTGCCAGCTCTTGTGACTCACACACTCAGGGAGGTGCGAGGTCAGCTCAGGTGTATCGACTTAGTCGAGGGATCCCACTGTTGGGTCTGACGAGTTCGTGCCGTGCTGTCGAGATGGTGGCGGTGGAGCACAGTGTGTTGTCGAGTCTGTGGAATCGCTCGTCGGACGTGATAGTGATGGTCTGTCCGCTGTCTTCGCCACTGTGTGCCTTGGTCACAATGACCTGTCATGGCTTGATGAGTCACAAGCACGTGTCGCCTTCGTAGTTCAGTAGTCATCTGCTGAGCAACCGTTGTCTGCTGCCTATACTTTCGGCAGCTGTTCTGTCACCTCGCCAGAGCGTGATACGGATGCCACCTGGATCCTAGATTCAGGTGCCACCCATCACACGACATATCGCCACCGTGATTTTGTTGTGCTTGGTCCTGTTGGCTCTGTGCGGTGTGTGCGGACGGCTGCTGGGCATGAGGTGCCTATCCTGGGTGAAGGTGCAATTCAATGGGCCATCAGGGCCAATTTACATCTCCAACATGCAGTATGTGCCTGATCTAGAACCCATCCTACTGTCGCTGCTTGCATGCAAATGGGTCTCAGTGTCGCGTTCATTGATGAGGATACCACGGTCTCTATTTGCGCTACCGCTGAAGTAGCACTCCGAGGCAAGGCGGTTGGCAGCTTGTACCATGTCTTTGACTGTCCCACGTCCTCCCCCATCACCACGTCCACCATTGCACGAGTGTTTGTGACGGGAATGCTGTCTCTTGAGCACCAGCACCTGCTGCACAGACGCCTGTGCCATGTCCACCTAGATGCAATCGATTGCCTGATCCGCACAAAGCCCACACTCAGCCTTGACGTAACGTCCTTTGAGGCGCCGCCTAAAACTGAATGTAGTGCACTGTAGTACAATCAAGGTCAGCTGCACCGTGCCACGTACCGTCTTTCCGACTCACGGGCTCTAAAACCCCTCGAGTTGGTTCACTCTGATATCCTGGGACCCATCCTCGTGGAGTTCCAGGATGACAAAGGATGATACGTCCTGACAATCATGGACGACTTCATGCGCATGCACTGGATTGTCAATCTGTGCCTAAAACGCGACGCTGCACATGCCGTGCGCACGTGGCTCGTTATGGCCGAACGTCTGTCCGGCCATAGTCTCCACAACTTCTGCTCTGATTGGGGTGGTGAGTTGATGGGGGGACATGGACCGGTATTTTGCCGAAGTGGGTGTGTTTCACAACCTCTTTGCCCCCGCCACGCCCCAGCAGAATGATGTGTCTGAGTGTTAGAACCGCACCATGGAGGATGCAGTTTGCTCGATGTGGATGGACAGTAGCATGCTATAAGCATTCGCTTTCAAGGGCATAGCCAACATGATATGGGTCTGGAACCGGATCCCTCACGGCCCCCTCCCCAACACACTCACCCTGTATGAACTATGATAGGGGTGTCATGCCGACCTCCGGCTCGCGCATGTCTGGGGATCTCTTGCCTGCGTCTGGTTTACACGAGAACAACCAGAGTCCAAGTTCTTCCTCCACGATCGCGTCTGCGTATTTCTGGATGTGGCTTCACGCTCCAAGGCACGGCGCTTCTAGGACCCTAGTCAGCGGCGCATTATCTAGTCTCGAGACGCGCTTTTCTGTGAGCACCTCTCCTCCCGTGATTTTCCTGTCGGTGGAACCCCGTAGTCACATTCCCCTGGGTGTGGTGCGGTCCCTCGCAGGGGGAGGGATGGACTGACCGATGATGCTACTCCGGTCACCCTGGGTGCTACTGGTCCGTCCCACTCGACAGCTGGCTCGCCTGCGATGTCCATCCTACCTATGTTGCCCACACCACCTCTCCCGCCTGTGTCTCCTGTGTTGTCAGCCCCTCCTCCCTTCCCGATGCCCACGTCACCTGCTAAATCCCTGGTTCCATCCGCATCATCCACACGCTTGTCACCAACAGAGGCTCCTGCATTGTCTGTGTCGTTACCCTTTGTATCGCCAGTGAGGCCGGTCGACTCACGAGTGTCGTCACCGTCCTCAGTCTCCCTAGTCGACACACCGATACCACCTGACACGTCGCAAGTCTTGTCGGTGCGTGATGCGTGTTCACCTCCTGTTCTAGCTACATCGTCTCCAGAGCCCTACAGACGAGGTGAGGGTGGCGTTTTCGCCCACGTCCTACTCGTAGTGTGCGTAGTGGAGACCCCGACACCAGGGTCCTAGGCCTCTCCGCGTAGGAACTCACTGAAGTTCACCATGGCTGTGATACAGGCCTCGCGCTCCTTGCTCACAAGCGACGACTTGCTGTCGACTCTGGAGAATCCAACGTCATTCTTGGCCCTCCGTCTGTGGCCTATGCCTTGGCCACGGAAAGTGGAGCCACCTGTGGCCCCAGATCCGAGTGTGGTGGGAGTGGCGTCAGATCCCAGCACACTGCGTCAGGCCATGGCCGGTCCCAATGCGGCCCTCTGGCGTGCAACGTGTGAGGCTGAGCTGGTGGCCATCGATTAACATGGGGTTTATGACCTTGTAGACCTTCCGCGCAAACGAAAGGTTGTTCAAGCCAAGTGGGTCTTGCGGAAGAAGCTTAAGCCAGAAAACACGGCGACTACTGCAAAGTACGATTGACTGGGAAGGGATTCTCTCAGGTGGAGGGGATTGACTTCACCGACATCTTCAAACTAGTTGGACGCACGACCACAGCCTTAGGCCTGCTTTCCCAGGTAGCCCAACACGACTGGGAACTCCACCAGATGGATGTCAACAATGCATTTTTGCATTGGAAGCTGGACGGAGAGATCTACATGGCCCAACCCCCAGAGTTTGAGGATAACAGTAGCCGGGTATGGCGGTTGCGGAAGGCATTGTATGGCCTAAATCAGTCACTCAGATGCTGGAACAAAGAGATCACTGGCACGCTCCTACGAGCCGGCTATGCCCAGAGCGCAGCGGACCCATCGCTCTTTGTCTCCCAGACTCATGCACCACTCACTACCATCCTGGTCTACATTGACGACCTTTCGATCGCTTCGCCCAATCTGAAGGCTGTCGAAGCAGCCAAGGGAGTGTTGCAGTCGATGTACACAATGAAAGACCTGGGAGAGGCTGCAGTTTTTCTGGGCATGCAGATTGTGCGTGATTGCGCTCGGCGGACACTCTTGGTCTACCAGGAGCGGTACACTCTCACTCTGGGGAAGCGATTCGCCGAGCTACTTAGCGGCATGCGCACGTTGTCGACCCCAATCACTCCTGACAGTTAGGATGCTCTGAAGGTCACCGATCCAGCAGAGCTGGGGGAGATAGTCGATGTGACCCTGTACTTGCGAGTCATTGGCTCGCTCATGTACCTGGCCACGACGACATGGCCGGACATAGTCTTCACTATCAACCTGCTCGTGGAGTTCTCATAGGCACCACGCAAGCAGGTTCTGGAGGCTGCCATCCGGTGCGTCCGATACGTCGTGTCCACCACCCGCATCGGACTTCACTACCGTGGGCAGGCATCCGTGGTTCTCGATGGGTACATAGACAGTGATTGGGCATGGTGCCCAGACGGCAAGAGTCGTAGTGGCTACATCTTCCTCATTGGAGGAACTGCTGTCTTGTGGCCTAGCGGTAAGCAGGGCTGCATCGCTCGCAGCACCGCCAAAGCAGAGTATGTAGCTTTGGATGCTGGCACGATCGAGAGTGTGTGGTTAGTGCATTTGTTGCATGAACTACGTCAGTTCATGTCCCCTGTTGTGCTTCGGTGTGACAACAAAAGCGCAAAAGCCATAACTGAGAACTCCGGTGTATTTCATGCATGCACGAAGCACATCAAAACCAAGTACCATTACATCCGAGATCTGGAGGATCGAGGTCCGCATTGACTCGCAACGGGCTGATTTACAGACAAAGGCCATCAGCCGTATGAAGTTTCTTGTGGCGGTACATTCTGTGGGATTGCACCATGTCTCTACTTTGGATTGACCTCTGCTTTTGAGTTGTGTCTGTCGTCATTTACCATCGCTGTGCTTGTGCCGTTGCTTGCATCAGTTTTGTTACGTCGATGGTCTTGTTCGTCGTGTGGTCATGGGGGAGTGATATTACACATACAACTTACTGTGACCTCTCGGCTCACGTCCATTGCCTTGCAGACTCCTAATGAGGCGGAGGACACAGAAGACTGGGGGAGCAGACGCGAGCCCGGCGGCTGCCGAGCAGCTGTAACCAGCCACCGGGTGGACTCTTCCAACACTGCACGTGCTGGCTACCTTCCTAGAATGCTCACATCCTGTCTCTAGACACTCCAGCATTTATTGGCTTATATATAAATTGCAGAGGCATGGTGACCCAATTTAGTCCTGCGTGTGAATCGGTGTTGGTTTAGACTGACATAGTGTAGGCTTAAACTCAGGTTGTGGGATTTGTGGGACATGAGAGATGTATGCTTGAGCTAATTCAAGCGAGTGCCGGCGAGCTCCAACTCGCCGGCCGACGGATGGACTCGATTGGCAAGTTCCACCCCGTAGGCTCTCTTCCTTCCGTGTTTTTTTTACTCTAACTCTTCCCACACGTCACTGTTTCACCTACCGTCTGTCCCAATCTCACCAGAGTCAAGCATTACACAAGGGCATGAGGGAAGGGTTGTAACGTGTGTCTGTTTTGGGGGAGCATGAACTCTGCACGTCCATGTGCACTGACGCATGTGGGTCATGGGGGAGCGTTGATGTTTGTCTGTGCACTGCCTCACTGACTCATACTGTGACCTCTCGGCTGGTATACATGCTCGTGCAGACGACTGACAGGATGGAAGCTGACGCCGGTGGGACGCTGCTCGATTGAGTGAACATGTCATTGTGATGTTATGCGCTTGGTCCCACTTAAGGCCCGGCGTTCGAGATTGATCACATCTCGGAATTTTGAAAATCTCAAAATATCGAATTAATCTCGCACTTCGAGACGAGATCAAGATTTTCTCGAAATACTTCGAGACGAGATCAAGATTTGGGGCAACAAAAACAATTTGAAATGAGATTGATCTCGTCTCGTCTGGTCTCAAACTCGCGCACATGGGAATGCGACCTGGCGAGGTATGCTGCCAGGTGGGAATTCCAGGACTTATGGGATTCACACGTGGCGGGAGTATCTTGAGGCACGAGGCGCACCAGGCAACCCACTCGAATGCCATATGTCAGATAAAATTGTCGCGTCAAGTTTTGCGACGTGACGATTCAAGCCAATATGGGACCGGCAGGTCTAGTGCATCGCGATGAACCTGTGTATGGAATATTCTTTGCAAGGAGATGAACAATCTTCTACATGGAAATTGTTTCATTACGTAATCCCCATCAGTGATCTTGAGAAACTTCCTGGAAGTTGCCTGATTAGACTGCCTACCCACTATGTGTGACACCAAGCAGGAAACGGCAAGGGTCTAGTCAGACGACGCACACATGCATCAAGTGCTTATCCACAGAAAGCACATGCAAGGAGAGGATACACAAATGAGTCACACACACATTAATAGGGGCGACCTCTCTCGGTTCGCACCACACACTAGGGTAGCATTTCGCTGTACCTCAGCCAGCCACAAAACGGAAACAGTCATAACTCAGTGCCAACATATCGGAATCAGGCGCCGTCTGAACGGCTATAACCAGAGTCTGAAGCACTACAACCCTGCAGCAAGCACAGATAGAGATGCTACCCCTTAGTGCAGGCCTTCGAGCCCCTCTCGGGCTCCACTCCTCATGGTACCGCTGAGCGCCAGCAGAGCCCGGCCGCCGTCGGGCCCACCTCAGGCATCTGCACGTGGATGGACATGAGCCAACAGGTCACAGTGCTCCGTGAGGGCACCCATCAACAACACTCCCCCATGACCGAATGGTGAATACAAGTCCATGCACGGGCACACACTGAGGGCGACCACGAGGAACACAGAGGACAAGGGACAGTCACACACGAACAGAGACCAACATCATTGTACAAGCTCAGCCCGCATTAGGGACGAGGGGAAGACCAACAGCACGAACACCCTCGTGGAACTACTGACGACCAAGTGCCTTTGTCAAGAAATCAGCCTTCTGATCGTTCGTGCCAACCCAGACGATCTCAACCTCACGCCGCTGTACCAGGTCATGGACGAAGTGGTACTCAACGTCGATGTGCTTCGTGTGAGCATGGAAGACGCCGGAGTTCTGAGCGATGGCGTCAGTACTCTGGTTGTCATAGCGTAGCACAACAGGAGGAATGGTCTGGCAGAGCGCGTAAAGGAGCCGCACAAGCCAGACGCTCTCTGCAGCACCAGCTCCCAGTGCTACATGCTCTACCTCAGACGAGATACGCACAATGCAACCTTGCTTCCCGCTGCGTAGCCGGTACGGCTTCTGTCGTCAGGGCTCCACGCCCAGTCGCTGTCCGTGTAACCATCAAGTACGACAGACGGCTGCCGCCGATAGGTGAGACCGAGGCAGGGAGTGGACACGACGTAGTTGCCGTGGTGCCTGCAAGAACTGGAGGAGATGGTTGACAGAAAATGCAATGTCGGGCCGTATCGTGATGGCCAAGTACATGAGCGAGTCGATGACTTGCAGGTAGAGGGTCTGATTGACTAGCTCCCCCAGAGCACCTGGGTCGTCAACCTTCAGTGCCTTTTGTCCCTCAGGAATGCTGGGGATGGAGGCATTGTGCATAGTGGAAAGTAGATCAGCGAACCGCTCCCCCACAGCTAGTGCGTACCATGCCTGATGTACCGTGAGACTGCGCCGGACGCGATCGCGTATGATCTCCATGTCGAGGAAGACAAACGAAGACCCCATATCTTTCATCTTGTACGCAGTTTGCAGGACGGCCTTTGCTGCCCGCATGGCCTCCAGATCCGGAGACGCAATCAGGAGGTCATCCACGTAGACGAGGATCGCAGTGAGAGGATCAGGGCTCTTCGTCACAAAGAGAGAGGGGTCTGCATCACTCTGGATGTAGCCCGGACGCAACAGCGTGCCAACGATCTCGTGGTTCCAGCACCGCGGGGACTGTTTGAGGCCATACAGGGCCTTCCGCAGCCGGCACACCCGACCTGTGCCATCCTCGAAGCCAAGTGGCTGCACCATGTAGATCTCCTCGTCAAGATGCCCATGGAGGAAGGCATTGCTAACTTCCATCTGGTGCAGTTCCCAGTCGTGCTGGGCAGTCATGTCCAGAAGGACTCGCACCGTGGTCATCCGCCCCACAGGAGAAAATGTGTCCGTGTCGTCTACGCCCTCGACCTGTGAGAAACCCTTTGCCGTCAGGCGAGCCTTGTAGCGATCCAGGGAGCCATCCTGCTTCAAATTCTTGCACAGGACCCATTTTGCCTGTACGGCCTCGCGGCCAGGCGGTAGGTCTACGAGCTCAAGGACATCGTGGTCTGCGAGGGCAGCAAGCTCCTCCTGACACGTAGCCTGCCAGTGGTCGGCATCAGGGCCGGCCAGAGCCTGGCGGAGAGTGCTCGGGTCTGAGCCCGGCGAGGTCGAGCCCTGTGCGACAAATGCCGAAGCAGAGGGCGAGGGGGTGATACGAGTCGAGGCTGTCGCTACATCAACGACGCAGACATGCTCGTACGCAATCAGAGCGCGACCAGTCGGGCAACCCGGGTGGACCTCCTCGAGGCCCTGTGCGCTGAGACTGAGGGCCATCGTGCCAGGGTCACCGCTGTGAACGTTGCAGGAGGGCAGGGGACGCTGCCAACCACCCGGTGCACGAGAATATGTGCTGGAGGGCGACTGAGGTGAGTCAGCCGGTGTATGGACAGCAGGCCCGATGGTCAGGTGAGCTGGTGAGACAGGCGCCGGGGATGCCGGGGCCGCTGGCTGGGGAGGTGAGGCAGGCACCGGCCCCGCAAGTGAGATAGGTGGTTGTGAGGACAGAGCTAATGGCAAACGCGGCACGGGAGGGGACCCGGCCGGCAAGGGATCCGGAGCCGAGGCCAGCGAGGGATCCGGAGCTGAGGCAGGTGAGGGATTCGAGGCTGGGGTCCAAGGGGGGACCGATGGCAATGATAGCCAAGTCAGAGAGAGGTCCCGGCACTCGGGGGGCAACACCCGCGGACTCCTTCCCCACCACACATGGGCTGGGACAGCCCGAAGCATGCGGTAGTGGAAGTGCCAGGATGCAAGCAAGGCTGTGAAAGCAGAGGCTCTCGAAGAACGTCGCATCGCGAGACTCGACAATGCGACGGCGGGACGGGTCCCAAAAACGCCAGGCCTTGGAACGGGGGACGATCACCACGAAGGTGCACAGGCGGCCGCGAGGGGAGACCTTGGAGCCCTGGTGCTCCGGGGTGAACCAGACGCAAGCAAGAGAGCCCTAGACACGCGCAAGGCGCAGGTCGGCACGGTGACCATACCAAAGCTTGTACGGCGTGGTGTGGCAAGGAAGGGGACCGTGCGGGATGCGGTTCCATACCCATGTCATGTAAGGGAAGTCCTCAAAGGCAAATATCTCAGGGAGACCGCAATCGGTGCGCATCGCACGAACAACATCCTCCATCGTACGGTTCCACCGTTCTGAGACGTCGTTCTCCTGAGGAGTGGCAAGAGCAGAGTAGCGGTGGTCGACCACGCGCTCGGTGAGCCAGCGGTGAAGGTCGCCCATAAACTCTCCCCCACGGTCAGAGCGAAAGACGTCCATGGTCTGACGCGACTGGCGCTCAACCATAGCCAACCAGCGCAGGACAGTGGGAAAGGTGTCACTCTTCTGACAGAGACTATAGACCCTGCGCATGCGGGTGAATTCATCCGTCAGTATCAGAACGTACCGTCCACGGTCATCCTGAAACTCCGTGGGAAGCAGTCCAAGCAGGTCCGAGTGGACCAGCTGAAGAGGCCGAGTGGACTTCGGGATTGAGTCCGGGAACGGAGAGCGGTGCATCTTGCCCTGCGCACACGCGAAACAATCGTTCTTGGGCGGTGCCACAAAGGAGGCCGCATGAATGCCGAGCCAGGAGTGTCCCGCACAAGGCGCTCAACCGCGTCAAGGTGGACATGACAGAGGTGACGGTGAAGAAGGCGATGCTGGTCACGGGACAGGGTGTCGATGACAAAGGCACGCGCGGTCTGGCTGGGTGGCAGGGGAGACGCGGGGAGTCGAGTACAAGTGGCATGACAAAGGTCATGACGGAGCTCACCGCACAGGATAACCTGACGAGAGTCCTGGACAAAGACGGTGGCGTCATCGCCGACGTGGGTGACACCCAGTCCCATGCGGATAAAAGCAAGAACGGAAAGGAGGCTGAGCTCGAGATCAGGCACAAACAAAACGTCGGAGACGTACACGGGGCCAGACGGATCACTTAACTGGACGACACCGACACCGCGCACTGGCACCTCCTGGCTAGTAGCTGTGCGGACAGAACGGACGGAACCAACAGGACCAAAGACAACGAACATGTCACGGTGACATGTTATGTGGTGTGTAGTGCCAGAGTCAATAGTCCACGAGCCATCAACAGTCCTGGTGGACGTGGTGATGGAACAGGGGGCAACAGAGCACAACGACTCAACATGAACATCACTGGGGCGCTGGGCCTGCTCAACATGCAAGAGACGATGCTGGAAGTCATCCAACCATACCAGCTCATCAAGACCATCAAGCCACTCTGACTCCACAGCAGACACAGCCGAACGATCATCACCACGCAACTCCCCAGACACGGAACCAGCAGTGGACACAGTCGACTCAGTCTGCACGTGCGTACCTCCTTGAAGGGTCCGGACGACCTGCTCGAACTCTACAAGGCTTCGGGCCGCATCGTTAGGAGGGGTCGCCGGGGCCGCGGTGGGTGAGGCAACAGCAACCCGTCCGGCTGAGGAATTTGAGGCGGAGGAGGCACCAGACGAGGAGGTAGAACGGGCCTTGTAGGCCTGGTGGATCCCCCATGTGACGGGTTGTCAGTCGATGGGACGGCCAGTCACACGAGTGCAGTCGGTGTAGCGATGGGGGCCGCCGCAGCTAAAGCAGGTCATCTGGCGGCTGCTGCCGTTGGAGCCACTCCAGGCAGGTGCTGTCCCCTGTCCTCCCCCCTTCCTGCCGTCACCGCGTTCCTTGCCCTTCTTCCCCTGAGCGGCTGATGCACTTGCAGGAGAGGAGGAGGAGGTGGACGCCGTTGAGGTCTGAGGGGCGCTACAGGAAGAAACTGCCACTGTAGCAATACCGGCCAGGTGCTCCAGGTGAAGATGAGTTGCCTCAACCGCCCTTGTCTGCTCCAGATAGATGCGCTGGGCCCACTACAGCAGGGTGAGGTGACGGGAGCGATGCTCAAGCTCGCGATGACGGTAGATGGTGAACATGGCAGCGTACCACTGAGCGACGCCCAGTATAATAGTGGTGAGTGTGCCTAGTTGAGTGGGGGCCAGTGTCCCCAGACGGGTGTAGAGCCGCATGGCCCGGCGTCAGTACTCAGCTGGAGACTCCGACTCACCCTAGCGGAGCGAGTTGAATTCTGCGACACGCTGGGCGCGGGTGGCTGTTTTCTCACCCTCCAGCAAGGTGAGGGCTATGTCCCAGGCACCGCAGGGGTCAGCGCCTGTACCGCTGAAGTAGTCCCTGACAAAGGGAGTGTAGTCCAGCACAGAATCCTCAGGGAAAGCCATGGTCAGGCCATGCACGGCACGGTGAGCCATCACACACTGGCGGGGATCATCGGTCTGGTACCGACTGTGGTAGTACGGCCAGACCCCCTCCGCCATCACCCACGGGTTGAAGCGAATGCACCAGGCATCAAAGCCAACCGCGGGGGAGTACTGCAGTAGTGGAGTGTCAAACTCCTTGGGTGGCTTCTCAGTGGGTAGTGCCACCTGAGAGGCCACCCGTGCGCGGGCCCTAACCCTCCCTACGACTGCTATGACGCGTTGCGCCGCCTCCGGACATCTGCCTACTGGACAGCAGGCAGATGCTCCGGGGGAGCATCTGCCTGCTGTCCGTCGTGCTCATTGTCTTCATCAGAGGCCTTGCTGGGGGACTCATCAGTGGAGTCATCGTCGGTTGCCACACGCTCCATGTCCGGCATGCCTCCACGTGACTGCCGGCGCGCCCGTGGCGTCCGCCGAACGACGACCTGTTGCGACAACAACTCGAGAGCCTGCTGCATGTCCAGCGGACTTGATCGAACTTTGTTTTGTTCATCGAGCAGCCTGGCAATCGCACGAGTACGTGGACTGGTGGCGCGACGGCCCCTCTTTGTGTCCATGGCTCCAGTGCCAACAGCGGAGGAGACCACGTCTGTGCTGGCCTCCCCTGTCCCTGCTGTCTGCGAGGCCTTGGGCGGCATGACTGTGCTGTTGCTGTTGATGTCCGCTACTGTCAGCTGCTGCTGGCCGTTGATTTCACCGCCAACAACCCTACTATTCGTGGCTGTGCATTGTTTCTGCTACCGCTCGTGCTGTTGCTGTCATTGCTATTGCAACTGTGGTGACCCCTGGTGTTATGGGAGCCGCCGGTCGAGGCGGTGATTACGTCATCATGCTGAGGTCAGATGCATGTTTTGATGCTCCCATTATATTATACGTGAAAAACCGTGCAAATTCGACCCAAGAACCGGGTCATTCGGTGCAGGGACGAGAAAGATACAGCCATGCAAAGGTGGGAGGTACACCTCCAGAAAACAGGAGACGCACCGGTTCGACCCCCAGCACGGCGGAGCGACTTTCTCGCCCACTGCAGCCAAAGCGCCCCTAGATGGACGCTTAGCCAATGAGGCAAGGTTCATTGGGGTCCATGGGCGCTTCGGGATGGCGGGTGGAGCTGCATTCGCAGGCAAGGGCGCTTCGGGCGGCCGTGACCCCCGCTGGCGGTACTGCCAGCGGCCGTCACGCGCGGAACACTCAAACGGCCATAACTTAGCCGTTTCTTCACGGATTGAGGCATTCTTTGGTGCGTTGGAAAGCTCGTAGCGCGTACTACATGATGAATATGTTATTTACATGAGTGCGCCTCGATAGAGGGCCTCGGAGTGCTTAGTAGCTTTCGGCTGGCTCATAGGGGCTGGTACATAAGGAAGCCTAAGGGGTTGATCTAGGCATGCCAATCTTACCCAGAGACTCTGTACATTGCATTGTACTGACCTATCAAGTCTAAGGATTCATTCCTTGCCCAACTCTCCTTGTTTTCCAAGCATCACCTTGCACACGTCCATTCGATCCTACAAGTCTTCCGCAGCGCACCTTGGTGCAAACGCCGCCGGGAGAGTCGGACGGCGGGAACCTCGGTCACTAGCAGCGGTCTTGCTGCTAGGAGAGGGTCGTGCGACATCTCAAGGGTTGGCCCACACACCAAGGGGTCGAGGATGGGAGGTTTATCCCAAGGGCTCGGCGTATGACCGTCATGCCGGGCGCCCCTCGGTTCATATTTGGTATCAGAGCACGTAGACGTTCGCTCGGCTTTGCGCGGACCCAAGGGAGGCAGCAGATCTGCCACAACAGCGTTTGGCCAGAATTTTTTCATCACAACCGGAACCATGGCGGCAGTGGCATACGACCAGGCCTACCTCATGGAGGAGATCCGACGTGCTCTTGACGAGTTGCGTCAAGAGAACCAGCAGCTGCGAGCGGAGGTTGAGGCGAGGTACGTCGGCCAAGGGAGTAGTGCGTTGGGGGGTGTTGCGTTGGCATCCGCACCTGCCTTTCGGCGGCCCAAGCCGAAGGAGCCGGAGTTCTACACCGGCAAGGGCAGTGCGAGGGAGTGGCTCTTCACGGTGAACTCGTACTTCATGGCGTTGGGCGTTCCCGTGGGAGAAGATGCCACAAGACTAGAATACGCGCCTACGCAACTCCGGGGAATGGCGCAGCAGTGGTGGTCGGCATTGTGCCGGCGGAACGTCGCTGGGTTGCCGGACGGGCTGGGGGCCGGTGCACGGCTTCAGCCATTATTGAGTCTTCCGCTGGGGCGGGAAGTGCAGCTCGGTGCGCGGGCGTTGACGGAGAAGCCAGAGACGTGGGAGCAGTTCGAGACGATGCTCCAGGCACGTTTCGACCTCCTCAACGGCAGCCGGGTCGCACGTGACAAGATCAAGCACGTCAAGCAAGGCGGATCGGTCCAGGACTACACTACACGCTTCATGGCCTTGGCGGTGCAGATTGAAGACCTCTCCGATGCGGAGGCGTACGACCGCTACCATGACGGCCTGAAGCCGCACGTCCAACGCAAACTCGCGGGGCTCGGGTTGCGGACCTTTGCGGAGTTGGTCTCGGCGGCGGAGCGCATCGACGCGGTAAGCTACAATGCGCGCCGGACCAGTTATGCAACACAACCACGGGTGGAGCAGCCGGGTCAGGCTGTGCCCATGGAGGTGGACGCAATCCAAGCCGGGCAGCGGGGCGCGGGCGGGCAGCAAGGACCGAGAGGCAAGTGCTGGGCTTGTGGTGAGGAGGGTCATCACAAGCGGGATTGCCCCAAGCGCAAGACACAGCAGGGAAACGGGCAGCAGCAGTGAGGAAGGGACGACCTACTACTGCAAGTCTTTTGTCCGCAAGGGACAGCACCAGCCCTGAAAGGCTTTTGCCGATTAAGGAGCTGCCTCAAGTGTTGTTGCGGAATGAAGGTGAGACCCGGCAGTTTCCCGGGATCATCCTGGAGCTGGTTTTTGAGATTCCGGAAGGGAGTTTCAAGGGTCGGAGGAAGCTACGCGGGCTGTTAGACGGCGGCGCGAGTCATAGCTTCTTCAACGACAGGTTGGCGACGAGGTTGGAGCTCGCACGGCAGCTGGGGACGTCGGCCAAGGCGCGGCAGGTGTCCGGAGTGGTGGAGTGCGGCAAGCCTCTCGTCAAGCACAAAGTCCGTATGGGTGAGTTGGTGTGTGACATGGAGTTCCACACTTGCCCTAAGGATTGATTACGACTGTTTGATCAGCCGGGATTGGTTGCACGCCTGGAATCTGGAGGTGGATTGGAGGTGCAACCAGGTGGTCGTGAAGGCGGACGGAAAAAGTATCACTTTGCCTTTGTGGCGGGGTGAGGGGAAGGAGTCGGAAGTGGCGGAAGCGGGGAAGTAGCTGCGCGTCATCAACTTGCAGCAGGTCAAGCGGTGCGAGCGCAAGGGTGGCCAGGTTTACTTGGCATGGGTACGTCCACAACAAGCAGCAGAGCAGCAGATTGCAGCGATCGAAGCAGCGAAGGGGAACCCGGGGAAAGGCGCAGGAGCTCCAGAGTTGCCTCCTGGTGTTGGGGAGGTGCTCAAGGAGTTCGGGGACGTTTTTCCAGAGGAGTTACCGAAGGGGCTGCCGCCACAACGCGACATTGACCACAAAATCGAGGGGGTGCCAGGGTCGTCACTAACGGTGCAGTCTTACAAGTGCATGAGCGACGCGGAGCTTGCGGAGCTCAAGAAGCAGTTGGGGGAGTTGGTGGACCAAGGCTTCATTCGGCCGTCGGTGTCTTCGTACGCGGCGCCGGTGATGTTCATCAAGAAGAAATGAGGAGAGCTGCGGATGTGCGTGGACTACCGGGCGCTCAACAACATCACGGTGAAGAACCGCTACCCGTTGCCGCGGGCCGAGGAGTTGTTTGACCAGCTACGTGGCGCACGCACCTTTAGCAAACTGGACTTGAGGTCGGGGTACCACCAAATCCGCATTGCGGAGGAGGATGTGGAAAAAACCGCATTTTGGACGCGCTATGGACACTTTGAGTATCTCGTGATGCCTTTTGGGCTAAAAAATGCTCCTGCTACGTTCATGGCGTTGATGAACCGGGTGTTCCACCCCTACTTGGACCAGTTCGTGGTCGTCTTCCTCGACGAAATTCTTGTCTACTCACGAACGATGGAGGAGCACCATGAGCACCTGCGGACGGTGATGGAAGTGCTGAGAAAGGAGCGGCTGTTTGCCAAGCTCAACAAGTGTGAATTCGCCAAGCAGGAGGTGGAGTTCCTCGGGCACATTGTCAGCGGGAGGGGAATCTGCATGGACCCAAAAAAGGTGGAAGCAGTGAAGGAATGGCCAGAGCCGGCGTGCGTGCGTGACATCCAGGTTTTTCTGGGTTTTACGAACTACTACCGGAGGTTTATCTGGGGGCACGCGGCAATGGGAGCACCCTTGACAGACTTGCTCAAGAAGGGGCGCCAATGGGAGTGGGGTGCAAAGGAGGGGCAAGCCTTCGGTGCAATGAAGGCTGCCATGTGTCAAGCCCCGGTGTTGGTGCATCCGGACACGAGCAAGGAGTACGTGTTGGCGACGGACGCAAGCGACTATGCGATCGGCGGGGTGCTGATGCAGNGGTTTTACGAACTACTACCGGAGGTTTATCCGGGGGCACGCGGCAATGGGAGCACCCTTGACAGACTTGCTCAAGAAGGGGCGCCAATGGGAGTGGGGTGCAAAGGAGGGGCAAGCCTTCGGTGCAATGAAGGCTGCCATGTGTCAAGCCCCGGTGTTGGTGCATCCGGACACGAGCAAGGAGTACGTGTTGGCGACGGACGCAAGAGACTATGCGATCGGCGGGGTGCTGATGCAGGACCAAGGGAAGGGGTTGCATCCCATTGCGTACTACTCTAAGAAACTGAAAGGGGCTGAGCTCAACTACCCGATCCACGAGAAGGAGATGCTTGCCGTGGTCCAGGCCTTCAAGCAATGGAGGTGCTACCTTGAGGTGCGGCGGTGTGTGGTGCACACGGACCACTACGCACTCAAGTACCTCAAGTCGCAGCCGAACCTGAGTCATCGTCAAGCACGATGGATGGAGCTACTGGAGGGTGGCTTCGACTACAAGATCTTGTACAAACCAGGAAGGATCAACCCAGCGGATCCGCTTTTGCGTCGCCCGAACTTGGGCGTGCATGCGATCACGGTGCTGGCAGGATCTCCAATCATCCGTAGCCTGTTTGCACACGGGTATGCGGAGGACGAGGACTTTGCCGGAAGTACGGTGAAGGGGTGCAAGTGGGACGGCCAGTATTGGCGGCGTGAGAAGGGGAACCAGATTGTGGTGTCGCGGAGTGCGTCTTTGCGACAGGCGTTGCTAGAGGAGGCGCACGAATCGCACTATAGTGGTCATTTTGGCCACGACAAGACCTTCAAGACGTTTGCGCGCCAATATTGGTGTGCGACGATGGGAGCAGATTGCAAGGAGTACGTGCGCAGCTGTGACACGTGCCAAAGAATCAAGTCACGAAGGGCACGGGCGCCAGGAGAGCTACAGCCGCTACCGGTGCCGGAACGCCCGTGGACGGACATCTCATTGGACTTTCTGGGGGGTCTTCCACGGGGTAAAATGGACAACACCATGGTGCTGGTGGTGGTGGACCGGTTTAGCAAGATGGCACACTTTATCCCATGTGCGGAGAAGGTCACGGCAGCAGAGATGGCTCAACTCCTCTTGCAACACGTCATCAAACTGCACGGGGTGCCGAAGTGCATGGTTTCGGACCGCGACCCGCACTTCACCTCCCAGTTTTGGGAGGAACTCTTCAAGAAGCTCGGCACCCGTGTGGCTCTTTCATCGGCCTACCATCCCCAAACGGATGGCCAAACTAAGCGCACCAATCAGACCATTGAGCAGCTACTGCGGGGGATCTTGGAGCCGGATGGCGAGGGATGGGAATGCAAGCTCCCGGTGGCTGAGTTTGCCTACAATTCAGCAGTGCATGCCTCTACGGGGCAGTCTCCCTTTGAGGTAGTGTATGGGGTGCAGCCTGCATGTCCATCTGACATGGCAACGGGGTCGGACCTACCCGCGGTGCAGCAGTTTACAAGTGAATTCACAGAGGTGTGGCGCGGTGTACGCGAGGCGCTACACAAGGCACAGCAGCAGATGAAGCGGCAAGCGGACAAGCACCGGACAGCCGAGGAGTTCTCGGTGGGCCAACAGGTGCTGCTGAGCTTGCAGAACCTGCAGCTGGCAAGGGTGTGCAGCGACAAGCTCAAGCCACGGTGGGTGGGCCCTTTTTTCGGTCAAGAAGAAGCGGTCCGCGGTGAGCTACGAGTTGGAGTTGTCGGACCACTATGGGATCCATCCCGTGTTCCACGCTTCTCTCCTCAAGACCTACAAGGAGCCGGATGCGCAGTTCGCGGCGCCGGGACAGGCTCCTCCCCCACCGGTTTTGGTGGAGGGTTAAGAGGAGTATGTGGTGGAGAAGATTCTCGGGCACCGTCGGCGCGGTAACGGTGGCAGTACCTGGTGCAATGGCTCGGCTATGGGCCTGAGCACAACTGCTGGATCCCCGAAGCCGATTTCCACAGGGGCGGTGCTGTCAACACGGTCCTCCGAGCGTACCAGGAGCGCACCGGGACGGTGCGCCCTCGGAGGGGGGGGTGATGTTATGAGAGCCGCCGGTCGAGGCGGTTATTACGTCATCATGCTGAGGTCAGATGCATGTTTTGATGCTCCCATTATATTCTACGTGAAAAAAATTACGAAATAGACCCAAGAACCGGGTCATTCGGTGCAGGGACGAGAAAGATACGGCCGTGCAAAGNGATCCCCGAAGCCGATTTCCACAGGGGCGGTGCTGTCAACACGGTCCTCCGAGCGTACCAGGAGCGCACCGGGACGGTGCGCCCTCGGAGGGGGGGGTGATGTTATGAGAGCCGCCGGTCGAGGCGGTTATTACGTCATCATGCTGAGGTCAGATGCATGTTTTGATGCTCCCATTATATTCTACGTGAAAAACCGTACGAATTCGACCCAAGAACCGGGTCATTTGGTGCAGGGACGAGAAAGATACGGCCGTGCAAAGGTGGGAGGCACACCTCTAGAAAACAGGAGACGCACCGGTTCGACCCCGAGCACGGCGGAGCATCTTTCTCGCCCACTGCAGCCGAAGCGCCCCTGGATGGATGCTTAGCCAATGAGGCAAGGTTCATTAGGGTCCATGGGCACTTCGGGATTGCGGGTGGAGCTGCATTCGCAGGCAAGGGCGCTTCGGGCGGCCGTGACCCCCGCTGGCGGTGCTGCCAGCGGCCGTCACGCGTGGAGCACTCAAACGGCCATAACTTAGCCGTTTCTTCACGGATTGAGGCATTCTTTGGTGCGTTGGAAAGCACGTAGCGCGTACTACATGATGCATGTGTTATTTACATGAGTGCGCCTTGATAGAGGGCCTCGGAGTGCTGAGTAGATTTCGGCTGGCTCATAGGGGCTGGTACATAAGGAAGCCTAAGGGGTTGATCTAGGCATGCCAATCTTACCCAGAGACTTTGTACATTGCATTGCATTGACCTCTCAATTCTAAGGATTCATTCCTTTCCCAACTCTCCTTGTTGTCCAAGAATCACCTTGCACACGTCCATTCGATCCTACAAGTCTTCCGTAGCGCACCTTGGTGCAAACGGGTTGAAGTGACGGCAGTGACTGCTGCCGTCACTGCCGTCACCACTGCCACCACCGCTGCCACCACTGCTGTTGTTGCTGCTGCCGTCACTGCCGTCACTACTGTCGCTGTCGCCACTGCACCGCTGCCATCGCTGCCGCGGCTGCCATTGCTGCCGCCGCTGCCGTCGCTTAGCCGCCACTGCCGCTGCTGCTCAGCGGTGCCGAGTACACCATCCGCCAGCCGGCCGCCCGCCGGCCTTCACTCCCTGGCCTCCGGCCGCCGTCCGTGGCAGGCCAGCCGCCTGCCGCTGGCCGCTGCGTGCTGCTTGCCGACCTTGCCAGCCGGTCAATGCCGGGGGGCCGAAGCCGCTACCCGCTGTGTGCCTGCCGCCGGCCGCTGCCCGTAGCCCGCTGCCCGCGGCTCGCTAACGAGCAGCTTGCCGGCTGCCGCCCGTCGGCTCGCCGGCCGCTAGCCGCTGGCACCCCCCCGTAGGGTGTGGCCTGTGACGTGGCAGCGTGGGTCGCGCCCCTCAGCCACAGCTGCCGCCGCTCGCGTGGACGCTACTGCTGTCGTCGTCGCTGGCGCTTGCGTCACCTCGTGACGCGATGAGTGGTGGGTCCTCCCTGGATCGGTGATGCGTCCCTATTGCGCAGCCACGCGAGAGCTGTCTCGCGTGCTCTGATATCATGAGAAACTTCTTGGAATTTGTCCGATTAGACTGCCTACCCATTGTG
Source organism: Penium margaritaceum (assembly GCA_023375785.1). Lineage (NCBI taxonomy): Eukaryota > Viridiplantae > Streptophyta > Zygnematophyceae > Desmidiales > Peniaceae > Penium > Penium margaritaceum. The sequence continues at coordinate 65,164 of SZWC01001738.1, read as the reverse complement.
TGTGACACCAAGCAGAAAACGACAAGGATCTAGTCAGACGACACACACAGGCGTCAAGTGCTTATCCACAGAAAGCACATGCAAGGAGAGGATACACAAATGAGTCACACACACTTAAATAGGGGCGACCGCTCTCGCTCAGGCGCCGTCTGAATGGCTAGAACAAGAGTCTGAAGCACTACAACCCTGCAGCAAGCACAGAAAGAGATGTTGCACCCCAGTGCAGGCCGTCGAGGCCCTCACGGGCTCCACTCAATTGGAAATGCAGGGCATGCAGGCCCATGCAAAAACGAACACGAGCTCTGTGTGTGAGTGCGATGCAAGACGACAATAATTTGGCTAAGTCTGGAACGCTGAATATAAAAGAACAAGGAGGAGAATACAAATGAGCCCCTAGCGGGCTTAAGTAGGGACGCCGGCAGCTAGCCGCACCGGGCCCCGTCACCCCCGCTGAGCCCAAACAAGTCAGCGGGGAGAACACACTGCGTACACCACGATAACAATAACGGTGGTCTCCTTGAGGCACCGGAACAGCTCTCCGAGTGCCTGGGTCTCGACCACCGAGAAAATAGGAGTAGTGCCAGAAAATCTCAGAATCAACGTCCAGACATCACACACGGCTTTCCGAACATCGGAAGCGCTAGTACAACCATCGGGTCTCCTCGTCACACAAGTATAGTCCACCGGGTGCGCGGGTCTCAACCCACCAAGAAAACTCTCCTAGCTCCTGACAAGCCCACAGGGCTACCGGAACGCATCGACCGCATCTCGCCGGCGCTGTCGTACGTGCTGGAGAAGTCTCTGGACACTCAGAAGGCCTGTCGTGTCGTCACGCTCTCCTCCAACATATACCCCCAATGTGGGTATATGGGTAATCCATCAGTGTTGGTCATGACGGGTGGAAGCCACACAAACCAACACTCCCCCTGGCTGACATGGCTGTCAACGCCAGAAGAAAGTGAGCCAAGGCACGGAACAACAGCCATAATATGCATGAGTAAACTCTCTCACACACACACACATACACACACACACAAACACACACACACACACACATACACACACACACACACACACACCTGCTATCCATCTAGGTTCTCCCTGGACACTGGCACAGCCCACCAAGTGTCTTGGTCTCGACCATGAGAGGAGTGATGCACACGCACACAAACCAGTGTAATGCACATCATACACATGTCAGACGACAAGATGGTCTCCTCGTGACACTGGCGGTACCAGGGCCCGGGTCTCGACCGCTACGAGAAATCCAACACAATAGTATCATCATCCAAACACAGGATCATGGGAGGATCTCCTCGTAATACGGGTGCAACGTACCACGTGTCCGGGTCTCGACCAACAGCTCGCATGCACATACCACACACAGTATAGCCACACAGCAAGACACACGATCACATGGTCTCCTCGTGACACTGGTACAACGCACCAAGTGTCCGGGTCTCGACCAACAGGGTGCTACCATCTACATGCAGCTGTGCAGGCACGTAGCATGAGCCACATGCGGGATGCTGAAGATGCTCACAATAGAGCATGGACCTCGCCATGCATCTCCCATGACGTCGCGTCAGGTCGAGGTCCACACAACACTCCTCCTGGGCAGATGAACCTCGCAGCGATGTCCTCGATGGAGATGCTGATGTCGTAGCTGAAAACATCCTGGGCGATGAGTCATGTGGTGTATCCATCATGCATAGATAGCTCCCCCTGTCACGTGCAAGTCGGCACCCGAGCTCAAAGACAAAGTGGTGTCTCCGACTACGACTCCTCACGTGAATCTGCATCACCTGGAGTGTACCAGCCCTCGCATGACTGCCAAGGGTCCCAACTCACAATCTCTCCTCTCTCTGCTCTACCGCGATGCATCTGTGTACGACGGAGGAAAGGGAATGGGCGAGCAGCACGCAAGCGTGGATGAAGTGGCGGAGCTGGCCTCCGAGGCGGGATACATCACCCTGAGGCACAGGGGTGTACTGCCGGAAGAGGACAACTGGAGCGACAAACCGGATCACCACTCGTGGATGAAGATGATGATGGGATAGGTGAGTTGGGTGGATGAAGGTGCGTGATGGCAGTAGTAGAAGAAGGAGCGATGATGGGGTTGACAGGAGCGAGGATGGAGGAAGCCGAAGGCACACTTACCTCTCCCATGAAAGTGTCTCCAACGGACGTCATACTCGGAGATCGTACAAGATCCTCCCCCAGTATAGGTGTGCCAGATGCTGCTGGCGGAAGGCTCCTGCCGATAGCAGTGATGCTCCCCTCCTCTGAGAATCGCTCACGCGCTGCCATCATCTCCTGCTATAGCATGACTACACGCTCCTGCAGATCAGCATAATCTGCCTCAGACATGTCGAGGAAGCCCATGTCGACCTGGTGTAGGATAAACTCTGCCTCACTGGATGCTACACATGCATACTGCACAACTTGTGAGTAGAGCGCCATCTGCATCTCTGCTACTGAAGACGATGGAACTAGTGCTGCTGCATCCTCCTAGGGTCAATCAAGCTCGCAACATGCTGAGACGCAAGAACATCGAATCCAGTTGCAGGTATCATATCCACATCACAGCTCGTTTCTGTCATGCGAGGAGTGAGCGGTCGCATGCCGAGAGAGAAGGAGAAGGAGGAGTCATCAGAGTCCGTGGAGCATGTGGAAATGTCGTTCGTACAGCAACTCCCACTCTCAGCGTCGATGTGATCACCAAGGTCACCAGCAGGTGAACACGAAGGGGAAGAACTCAGCTCCTGCTGACGAGGTGACTCCATCTACGTATACGGATCTGCTCCACTTTCCTCAACTGCCGCCGTAGTGGACACAGGTGTGTAAGACTCCGGCTCGACAACGCCCGTCAAGGCGACCAACAAGCGTAACTGGCGCTCACGCAGTGTCTCGCCGGGAAGGCTGGTCGCTGCCACCTGCTCGATGATACGGTAAGGACCATCATCTGACTCCGTCATGTATGTCGCTGCTCCGTCATGGGTACGGGAACCTGGAGAATGTAGGAACATGGACGAGTCCTCACACTGAAGCTGGTCCTCATGTACCGAAGATGAGATGGTGGAGCCTGCTGTGTCTACTACAGCATATGTCCCAGCGACGTCTCTCAGAACTGCTGCTCTCAAGAATGCCTCAACCTCCAGAAGACCAACCGGCCGACTCTGCTCATGCACTACGACTGTTGTCGTACTGGTGTGAATCTCGTGCGCCAACGCCCCCCGAGATCCGTGTGGGGCATCCCGATCCGCACAATACTCCTGTGCCACTGCCTGGCCGCCACCGGTCGGAGTCGCGAGTGGCACCGTCCAAGCACGCGGCACCTGCACTCCTCCTGATGCAACCTGCTGCTGTAGAACGTCCGGCTCCTGTCCCGTCGTAGATGTCGAACTCGATGACATACATGTCTCAAGTCCTGCAACCTCCGCCGCACTGGTGTGAGCCTGCTGCACACACTCTCCCAAAATTCCGGTAGACGCATCCCGATCCATACGGGACTCCTCTGCCGCCGCTGGGCCTCCACCGGTCGGAGCCGCGAGTGGCACCGCCCAAGGAAGCCGTGTCTGCGCTCCTCCTGATGTAACCTGTTGCTGCGGGAGATCTGGATCCAGCCCGGACGTGGAAGTCGAGCTCGATGACACGGAAGTCTCCACCATGAACGCCATGTCGAGATCGGACTCCACGCCATGTGCTGTCACCGTATCATCTGAGTCTGCCTGAGCTGACGCTCGGGCACCACGGTCCGGCGCGAGTGCTGATCCTGTCGCTACGGTCACATGAGGCAATGCGCGGTGACCACACTCCCCCTCGACAGGTACAGTAACGGAGGCCGAGGAGGTGGAGGATGTATCAAAACCGGCGTGAGCACGACGTGCAGAGCGCTAACGCCGACGTCTCGGGATCACTCGATTGGAACGACTGCATGAAGACATGTCATCGCGAGGTGGCGTCATGGTCGCAGTAGAGTGGAGGATCGAAAGGATGGTGGCAGCCTATGACTCGCTGGCAGGTGGAGCTGAAGGTACACCATCGGATGAGGAAGGAGGAGAGGATGGAGGAGATCTGATTGAAGAGGCCATCGACAAACGAATAGCAGAAGCACGCTCAGTGACGACGAGGTCACAAAGTCGCTGCACCGACTGCCGCAAGCCGTGGATATCGGCGAATATGCTCGCGAGAGGTCCAGCTAGGGGATCTACCAACGCCGGCAGATCCGTATGCTGTGGAGGACGCAGGCTCGGACAAGGCTGTAGCCAAGGTGGATGCGAGCCGGGAGGGCGCGTCCAACAGCGACGCCAACCATGACGTCCATCACCACAGTAGTAACAGGCGAACGCGCAGGGCGCCTGCTCAGATGTCTGCGCACTCATCTCGTGCACTGGACGATGGATAGGTACCGAGGGCACCTACTCCCGGTGGTCAACACCAAGCCACGAGAGAGAATGAGGCCAGTAGGTACTGTCACTCCTGGAGGTCAGGCGTCCGGGTCAGTAAACTTGACCAGACAGGATGAGCTGCACTACCACAGCACGCCCGGAGACTAGAGTCTTACTAACTGCGACCACTAATGCTGCTGCCACTAATAGAGCGAAGACTACTCCAAGACGAGAAGGGGTGGCTGCTGCTCCAAGCGGTAGACAACCCAGCCCTCGGAGATGGAAAGACTCGAATCTGCCGTCGATCCTACGGAGTGAAGTGCGTGCACCAATCCACGGACCCCAGGAAGACGCCGGTCTAGGACGCGTCTCGAAAAAGAAGTCGCTGCCAACGACAGTGCGCTGTCGGCTCAGAAGGCAAAACTGCAAGCGCTGGCGCAGCCGCCGCACTATGTAGTCGTCGACACTCCACCGCCACCGCCGTTGTTGCTATGGAAGCTGTTATCCTTGCTATCACGACTACAAGTACAAGTGTTGCAGCCATTGCTGGACGGATTGCGGCTGCGGTTTTCGACGACAGGGATTGAAAGATTTTTTTTGTCGTTATTCTCTCTGCTTGCCTTCAGCCCTCGCTCCTCCCTTTTGTTTTCCTTTCTTTCTTTTGTTTTTCTTTCTTTTTCCACTCGCTTTCAGGCGTACCCCTTTTCGTATTTTTGTTACTCGCCCCCCTCCTTCTTGATTGCCCCTAAGGTGGGCAAACGGTGAAAATAAGGAGGGAGGGGGTGTCCGGCTTGTCCGGCCCTCCTTCCCATGCACGCTTGCTCGCTCGCTGAGCGAGCGAGTGAGCGAGTGGGTGTGGGGGACAGGAGGGAGCGAAGGGGGGGTCCTGACCGTCCCTCTGACCCGGCCCCTCCGTCGGTCGGCCGACGGGGCCGACGGGGCCGAGGGGGCCCACGGGGCCGACGGGCCTCCTCCGAAGGGCCCCTCGGAGGGGCTCGGCGGGGCCCTCCGAGGGCCCCCTTGAGAAGGGGAGGAGGGGCGGGGGGGTGCGAACGGGGCCGACAGGCCCCCTCAGAGGACCCCCCCTCAGAGGAGGGTTGCGAGGCCCTCCTCGCAGCGGCAGCAGCAGCTGCAGCGGCAGGTGCAGCTCCTGCGGTTGCTGCTGCTGCTGCTGCTGCTACTTGCTGCTACCGCCGCGACTGTTGCTGCTGCTTGCTGATGCCGTCGCTGCTGCTTGCTGGTGTCGTCGCTGCTGCTACTGATGCACGCTGCAGCTGCTGCCGTCGCTGCTGTAGTGGTTGCTGCTGCTGCTTATATATGCTGCTGCTGCTGACGCTACTACTACAGCGGCTGATACGCTGCTGCAGCTGCTTTTGCCGCTGCTGCTGCTGCCGTCATTGCTACACGCTGCTACTGCTGTCGCCGCTGCTACAGTGGCTGCTGCTGTTGTTGCTTTTGCTGTTGCCGCCGCATTCGCTAGTGCTGCTGTGCGTGGCTCACCGCCCCTGTGGCGTTCACATGCAGTCGCTTCACGCTCCCTCACGCTGTTACCGGCGTGGCGCCACGTGGCGCGTTCTCTTCGCGTTCCGCCCACTGCTGCTGCTTCTGCTGCTCACACGCCCCCCTATGCTCTGATACCAAATTGGAAATATTTTAGGGCATGCAGGCCCATGCAAAAACGAACACGAGAGCCCCTAGCGGGCTTAAGTAGGGGCGCCGGTAGCTAGCCGCACCGGGCCCCGTCACCCCCGTTGAGCCCAAACGAGTCATCGGGGAGAACACACTGCATAGACCACGATAACAAGAACGGTGGTCTCCTCGAGGCACCGGAACAGCTCTCCGAGTGCCTGTGCCTCGACCACCGAGAAAATAGGAGCAGTGCTAGAAAAGGTTAAATTTGTGAGAGGTGTCGTGTTCGACCCCCCTCTTGACGCGGTCTGCCTCCGGTTGGAAGTTGTAGTGTAAGATGCCGTAGCGTTTCCTGGTTGTGCGGAGAGGCCTGTATTGGGAGCGCATTTCCATCGCATGCCCGTGTGAGGGCCAGAATGGACATGTTCGCAGATGGCAGTCAAAATCACGTACGCAGCTTTCTTCAGCGAAGCCAACGGGTTTCCGACACACGGCACCACCGATGCAAAAAAAAGGTTCTTTCGCAGAAGACAACAACGAATCACAAGCGCTTTTCACGCGTCGGAACCAATGAGCGTCAACTTCCGGCGTTCCCTAACCTGTTTTTCGCTATCCGACAATTAGCGCAAGGACTAGCGAAAGTTTTGATGAGCTTCTGGCCGCCACGGATCTTGCACTATCCGTTCTACGATGTTTCTCGCGGCTGCGATTGTTTTGGGCACTGTTTGTTGGAACGTGAACATTGAGGCTGAGTCTGTACGAAATGTCGTCGAGCCTGCCGAACATGCACAACGGTCGCCATATTTGACCGTCGCTGATTACTCGGTCGTTGGATTAGTCTATGCGATACTGGATTCCAACGATAGCGGGTCCTCGTATGTTAGCGGCTTGGTCTTAGGCATAAACTGGACATGAAAATCCGAAGTCGACATTTTTTATATAACAGCATTCGGAACAGGCCCTTATTATCTTCGTGATTTGAACCCGTCACTTTTCGTCTAGGCGAGTCGCAAATCAGTCAGTTGGGATATAGTTGCCCGCTAGAAAATCTCATAATCAACGTCCAGACATCACACACAGCTTTCTGAACATCGGAAGCGCTAGTACAGCCATCAGGTCTCCTCGTCGCACCGGTATAGTCCACCGGGTGGGCGGGTCTCAACCCACCAAGAAAACTCTCCTAGCTCTCGACAAGCCCACAGGGCTACCGGAACGCATCAACCACGTTTCGCCGGCGCTGTCGTACGTGCTGGAGAAGTCTCGGGATACTCTGAAGGCCTGTCATGTCGTCACTCTCTCCTCCACCATATACCCCCAATGTGGGTATATGGGTAATCCATCAGCGTCGGTCGTGACGGGTGGAAGCCACACAAACCAACACACTCCTCACGGCGCCGCCGAGCGCCAGCAGAGCCCGGCCGCTGTCGGGCCCACCTCACGTGTCTGCACGTGGATGGACATGAGACGATAGGTCATAGTGCTCTGTGAGGGCACCCATCAACAACAGATCTATCCTAAACAAGATATCCATGGTTCCCACGTGTATGTATGCATGCCATTTTTAGCGTGTGAAAATTGCAATGTTAGAAAATTCAAGACTGTAAAAATCTCGTCATTCAACTTCGAGATCGAGATGAGAATGAGATTTCAGCATGGATTATAGTTCGAGATTGAGATTTTCTCAATCTCGAACTTCGCGATTGAGAATCTCATTCTTTGTATCGAAATGGTCGAGATGAGATTGAGATTCTCGCTCAATCTTGAACGCAATGCCTTTGTCCCGCTCCTCCTCGCGCTTCTGACGCAACACCAACACACAGCCCGCTCCATCGACAGCGACCCTTGGCTCTCACGTCCGCAGTAGTCATAGATAGCTAATAGGAGCAGCGTACCCGACGCCCGGGTTCGGGCAGCCATAACTCCTCGTTGATAGTTTTCTTGCTGATGCTGATCCCAGGACTTCGTTCCCAGCATAGTTAGCATAGTTTGGGTATGGCCCAGTTTTGAGGAAAAAAGGACGACGCCCGGGTTTGGGGCCGTTGGCCGTTTGGCAGGGCTCACAGAGAAAACCCTGCCTGACTGGATAATGCTAGGACTTTCTTGGTCGGCTGGTTTTCTGAGGAACAAGCCTCAAAGAGCTGAGGCAAAGCTAGAACTGGGAGGGGTCTAAGTCAGGTGCTCATTTTTGTTTGCTAACCAGTCACTTCATGATTCAGTTGCAGTTCTAGCACTAATTCCCTGAGCGCTTCTCTCCCCCTCACAACTAAGCAGCTCTCACTACTCAAGTGCTAAGTTTGGGTGCTGCAGGCCACTCACGTCAGTCCAGTAGAGTGAGAAGGCAGAAAATAGTCTAACCCAGACCAGCGCTACACTGTTTTCAGCTGCTTGCACACCATTGTAGGGTTTTCATCATGTTTGTGTTCAGGACAGTAAGCATGGCAGCATAGTCCCCTCGACCTGTGTCCTTTGGTCCCTTCTTAGGCACCCTTCCACCAATGAAGAATCAAATGAAGTGGCCTAAATGGCTACAGTTCCTTATACCTCCAGCCAATATTGCTAGAAATTGCAAGTGAGAGCCATGCAGGCTGCAAGACCACATCGTTCAGCAGAGGTTCATCACCTGGAATGTTTCTGTGCCTGATGCACCCACACATTTTATGGATATCTCCACCGCTTCTCCGGACAAGGCAAGACACTCTCAGCGCTTGCTAATCACTATGCGCGGTGCCGTGCGCTTGGTCGACACTTGTTGAGGAGGCTCTTGATATCTCTAGCCCAAAGACACACGTGCCATGCACCCCTGCTGGAAGTGCACAACCTTGGAGCTAATGGGCTACCACTACGTGCAAGATGCAGACGGAATGGATGCTTGCACAGCAAGTCGATGCAGTGCAGCAACCATTACCCCCCCCCCCCCTCCCCCCCTCCAATAAATAGAGTGCAGTAACAGGCTGACATCCTATTGCCTTGCCACACAGCACGAGTGTGTGCTGGGAAGTAACGCAGCGGGCGCACGAGCAACCGAGCTGTTGACCCTGACCCATGTTACCCTTCTACCTTACCCATGTTCCAGTGTCCCCTGCCGTTCATGGACCGCAAGGAACCTTTATGCGCCTGCACTGGCCATCTCTTGCTGAAGCGCCATCCAAAGCACCCCATCTTACGAGCCTGGCCGTGAGCTGCGCGTGCTTGGTAGTTTGTGGTCACACGTGCTGCTCTACAAGAAGAGCAGCCTCGCTCTCAGACCGACATCGGCCCCCTTTCAGCTAACATCCGCCCCCCTCTGTTGGCACAGGAGGCCATCATCGCTGTGGCAGCCACCACCAGCAGCCCACTGCTGGTTTGCCACTGTTGCTGCTCGAAGCGTTTGCTGCTGTCTTGCTGCTGTCTTGTCAGGACAAGACGAGCTCGCGCTTGGGCAGGATTTGAGCCTAAGCTGGAGTAGTCCAGCATTCTTGAGGGTGGAGGGGTGGCGGGGGCGTGGGCTCCAAACACTTGCCGACGATCTGTCGTCGGCAAGTGCAACATGTGCCATGGATCGCGCGACTAGTAACCGTCGCTTGCCATGCCAGTGCAATGTACAGCGGCCACAGTCGCGGGACAAAGGCCAATGGCGATGGCGGCTGCCGTTGAAATCACGACCCCAGCCACAGTCACATCCCATCACGTTCAAGGGCACAACGGTCGAGCACGGTTGGCAAAGGACAACGAGAATGGGGGGCTTGCGCTACGCTACGGACTAGCGACCCCTCCTCGCGTGAACTGGTTCGTAGCGTAGCGCTAGGAGGGGTCGCTACGCAACCCCCCCCCCCCCCCCCCCCCCTGTTGGGGGGGGGGGGGGAGGGGGGGTTGCGCTGCAGCCCACTTCACGCGAGGACGTCGTGCTCGGGCACGGAGGCGGTGGCGGATGCACGTGACACAGACACCTGGCCGAGCGCAATCTGCGCATCGTTGCCTCCGTGCCGCGACGATATCATCTGGAAGTCCGACGACGCTGTGCTGCCGCCGCCGCTGCCGCCTTGGTAGCCTGCAGCGTTGAGCGCCATGCGTGCGTCCTTCCCGCCCTTCAACGATATGTCCTGCGGAAAGCGAGGGAGGAGGGGAAGAAGACAAGCATTGGCAGGGGGGAGGAGTCGGCGAGAAACAGAAGACGGTGGAAGAAAGGGAACAAGGTAGAGAGAGCCCGGGAGGGGGGGGATTGAACCTCAAGAGGGAG